>QQSS02219722.1:0-10852 GCA_003687565.2 Craspedacusta sowerbii
ATAGATAGATAGATAGATAGATAGATAGATAGATAGATAGATAGATAGATAGATAGATAGATAGATAGAGAGTATTGCATTCTAAATGCGGCTCAAGCAGTCCAGAAATCAATGAAAATTTGATAGCAGTCACTAATCTCTCTCATGGATGTTGACAAACGAAAGGAAAACAAGGAAAGACGTTTTAATCCGACTTTCCAGGGAGCATGCACGAAATCAAAAGTAATGTAGCTATCTTCAACCAAAGAGAGTCTGCAGATGCTCTTTGGCATGGACAGATGATGTAAGACTAATGTTAACAATTTGCGAGGTTGAGCACCGATTCTTAGCCATGCCAACAACATGAACATGTTAAGATGGCCACAAGACTACGTGTCTATACTCTGCATCTGCTGCCGAAGAAGCCTGGCAGTTCTGTCATGCTCTTGCCGACAAATGTCCTGTCACAAATGCCATCCTTCAGCCGCATACAAAGCTCTAGGCGTGCGTTTCTCTCTCGCCTAGCTAAAAGTCACTGTTGATAACAAAATTAGAAAGAAAAAAAAAACAGCTTGAGCTACCATACTGTTCTTTTCTGAAATACTGAGACCTACTCTTAACGAAAAAGAAGCAATAATCAGCAAAGAAACGAAGAAATTAAATATTAATCTAATGTTATGTAAAAGCATTGCTGCATTCGCAGCGATATAATAAGGCTATTAGCTAAACTCCATTCATGGCGTAACTATATTTAAAATGGAAGTGATAAACTTAGAGCAAATTTTGAATGGTGATGAGGTATATCAAAAGTGAAGCTTTAATTTAGCAATTTCTTTTTGTCCTTTACTTTTGATTATTCTTTATTAGAAATGTTATTTATGTATTTGTAACTCAACCATCATATTTTGCTTATATTTTCTTGTTTATTTTATGCATATGTTACTGGCTTGCTGTAATCACTATCCTTGTCATGGGATATAGAGTTTTCACCAGCCAACCCCGCGCCTCCCTGGCTTCAACATAATACCTTCACCACATTAGGGCAACTGCAATTGGAAAACGCGCGACAAGGATGAAAACAAGGATGTGTCGAAAATCAAACCAAATAGCACGACGCCATAACACTGCAACTGTAAAGTTGAAGCTCTTGGGAAGTTGCTGCCTTCCCAATGCATCGCGTCCGACGAAGAGTTGGCAATGACTGTTGTTGAGCCCATGACATGCACAACTGCAAACTATGGATGGGTACTGCTACGTCTAAATGTCCCTGTCAAAGTATTCGATCCCTGTCATCCGAAATATCATCCGAACGGCGATCATTTCTAAAACACGCTCGAAGAAATACCGGAAAGGCATTCCGGAGAATTTTGTCCAACAATTTTACCTTAAATTTTTCGCTCTTAACCTTAACCCGGCAACAAACCCCAAAAATGTCGGATTACAGCAAGCCTTACAGGAAAGAACGTGCCATAACCCAGACCATGAGAGGAGTTGAAATTTCCGAGATCTTTTAAAGGGAGAGTCGAATCGCTAGGCGCACCGCGCCTCGCCGTCAAGAAGAGGCTGCAAACTCGCAGGAAGCAATCGATGTCTCGTCTTCAAGACGAGGCTGCAAACGTGCGGAAAGAAATCGAGAGCATTGGTGGAATTCATGAGAAGGACATTGACGCGCAGCACGATCTGAATTGCGCGGAGGCACTCACAGAGTTACCGAACTTAAATATAACAATTTCAACGCTATGATCAGTCTCAACATGAACCAAATGAAAACGATAAACCACTTCGAGGTTTGCTTCTACAGGTCACCGCAACACGAGCCCAGATAAGCCAAGAAAAGCGCGTTTTGCAAAAACCACAACAGACCCGCGAACGAAAAACCTGACAGATTGGTCACCTCGGTCGATATGGAAGGTCAATATACTCAAATACAGGTATGAATAGCCAGCTTGGGAAGTGCAACTAGCGGAAGAAGAGTAATTTGTCAAGCAACTTGCCGATCAGAAACGTGCCCAGCAGCAAAGTGACTTCAAAATTATGCATCGCCAACAGATGCGCCACAATTTAAAGAAGACGAAATGGCCGGCAGATTCTTTGTATCCTCCACATAAACCGTACAGAGAAAAAAACAACAACCACAACAACAACAACAACAAAAAAAAACAATGAGAAAGAAAGCAGTAGGAGCACTGAAAGAGAGAAACACTCTAAGCAAACCTCATGTTACAAGTCTGCCGCAGAGCGTAACACAGTGGACCTCAAACCTGACTTTAAAATTATGCATCGCCAACAGACACGCCACAATTTAAAGAAGACGAAATGGGCGGCAGATTCTTTGCATCCTCCACATAAACCGTACAGATAAGAAAGAAAAAAAAAAACACAACAACAAAAAAAAAAAAAAGAGAGAAAGCAAGCATTAGAAGTACTGAAAGAGACAAACAATCTAAGCAAACCTCATGTTACAAGTCTGCCGCAGAGCGTAACAAAGAGGACCTCAAACCTGAACTCAAATCTGAACTCAAAACTCCACGAGAAAAAAAAGAGCAAGGGAGCAGTAGAGGGGGAAGAGAGAGGATGGAAGCGTGATGAAAGAGAGAGAGAGAGAGAGAGAAAGAGAGAGCGAGAGAGAGAGAGCGAGAGAGAGAGAGAAAGAGAGAGAGAGAGAGAGAGAGAGAGAGAGAGAGAGAGAGAGAGAGAGAGAGAGAGAGAGAGAGAGAGAGAGAGGGGGAGAGAGAGAGAGAGAGAGAGAGAGAGAGAGAGAGAGAGAGAGAGAGAGAGAGAGAGAGAGACAGGCAGACAGGCTGACAGACAGATACTGACAGAGAAAGAGAGAAAATAATTTGGACAAAGAGGAAGAGCCGGGGACCTAGGCTCAACCAAGGTAAAAAGAATACGACCAATACGGCAGTGTAAGCTAGTCTTACGGTCCTTTAAACTAAGAACCAAAAGCACACATGCATCTCGCAGAACACTATGAAAAGTACTCGAAGATCTTTTCTAAACGCAGGCAAAATTTTTCACATAATGCAGACTATTATGTGAAAGATTATTTAAGAGCAGGTTTATCAATAGTATTCAAACTTGAGGCGAAATGCTGAAATGCAATTGCATACTCTTAGAAGACGGATGATTCACGACTGATTTCGCGATCAGCAATTACCGAGGACGAAGAAAGAAAAATTATTATTTCTTAGAGGCGAGTGGTGAGGCGAGCGCAAGCGGGACACAAGGCATTTAGTATGGCGCTGCCACAACTAATCATAATAAAGGAAATGTTAGCATTCTGACGCATTCTCAGTAAGACAACGTCATCCACGTTAGCTAGTAGACTATCCGCTTGCCAGCAATTTCGTACGAAGCCGGTACAAGTTGGGCCAGGACGAGTTCGCCACGTAAAACGTGACCCGCGGTCAAACCTGTGCTTTGCTTTGGCCTAAATGAAAACCTTGCAGAAGACACGCGCACCCAGCGCAACGATTAAGTGAGAAGGTCGAAGCCTTTGCAAAGAATTACGAGGGAGAACCACCTCGCTAGCAAAGTTTTAAGACAAGAAAAATTGCGAATAAGCAAGTATCCCACGTTATTAAGCCAGAAATGCAGGTCTTACATGAAGAGAATAACGGAACCGGGCCAAAAGATAGATCGCTTTCCATGCCCGGGCCAATGTGTCAGGTTGTTATCTAATCGAATAGGAATAGGAATATCTAATCTAAGCGCCTCCATTAATACTACAACTCAGAAGGCACAATTGCTAGCTTCCAAAGACACTACATATGCAATTCCATTAAACAGCCTCTTCTGGCGCTGGATCATCAGTTGGAGAACTGCATGTCCACGAACTGGATCTTTCCTAACTGGTCAGTAGTGAGGTTGCGCACTCGGGGTTTTACGACGCAGACGCTAAATAAACAATAGCCGCCTCGCTATCGACATCGAGGCTAAGGGAATGACCTGCGTCGCAAAGTTTGGCAACGCTATTTCTAGCAAATAGCGTTTTCCTTAAACAGGACGTTACATAGCAATTATTCCGCATGACAGCATCACCTAAGTCGTTTAGATCGAAATCCGGCGCGAATGCAATGCGTTGCCATCACCGCCATCATTATATTTTATTAGCGTCGCATAATCGTACACCAGCCACTGCGCAACCACTTTTATAGGAAGACGCGAGAGATAGCGCCTGCGTCGTAAAACCCTGCGTGCGCAACCACACTAGTCTGGCGGGAGGACGCGCCTAATGAGCTCCTAGCAGCCGCTGCAGACTGAGAAACGGTTATCGTAAACAAGATTGCAATATGGCAAAGGATCTGAGTCTACAGATCTCATGCAAGAAAAATCACATAATTTAACCAACTGCTACTTTGACCAACGACTGGAAGAATTGGTAAAAACTCTTTCTACGAAGGAAGACATCTCTAAACTACGAGAAATTATTGAGAAACAAAAAGAGGTAATTGATAGACTTGAGGCCAAGGTGTCTATACGTGAAGCCCAAGTTGAAAAGCTAGAACGAAAAGGAGGTGAAAATGAGCAATGCTCCCGCAGACAATGCTTGCGTGTAGAGGGGATTCCGGCAGACCATGCTCGCGTATATAGGGGATTCCCGCCGACAAAGCGTTCGTATGAGGGGATCCCAGCAGACAATGCTTGAATATGGAGGGGATTCCGCTCCAAGCGAACGACAAGCAGGAGTTAGAGAGCGAAGTGCGACAGGCGGTAAAGAAAGTTGTAAGCGATTTGGGGATAAAGATACCGGATGATCTGATTGACCGAGCTCACCGGATTGGAAGAATTCGCTCCGTAGCTGGAAAGAAGAGTCAGCAGGTAATTGTGAAATTTACCTCCTTCTACCATAGAACGCTGTTATACCGGGCTAGAAGGAAAGTGTCAACTTATCGGATTTACCTTTATCTGACAAAGAGTCGCAAGGAGTTACTTGAACGAGCGAATGCACGATGATGATACAACCTTGCACGATGAAGAATAGGGAGTAGCTATTACTTAGCAGATATCAGCTCTGTCTGAAGCTTGAAGAATCGTTTCACTTGTTAGAGTTTCTCTCGATTATGGGTGACGTAGGTAAGTGAGTAGATCAATTGACGACACTGTATAGATACCATCATTAAACATTCCTTAGCTCTCATACACCCATGCCTTCACATCATTAAACATTCTGAAGTTCCATTAGTAGCCTTTCTTTCCCCAAGGTGGATCATTAAATCCAACCTGCTCGCCGCCTTAATTGCACATTATACTATTATTGCATCCGTCTTATCGGGATGCATCGTAAACTTTCATTTCCTAGTTCTTCCGGCCCATAGTCAAACCGCTTCCCAATCCCTGTTAACCTATTGTAGTCATATTCTCTGAAGCTTTTATACAACATATATCTATGAAAACAACTGATAAATTCAAATGTAAAAAAATGTAAACCTTTTGTCCCACCTCGTCTGCGTCACATTTTTTGTGTCGAATGCAAAAGATATTTCCACGCTAAGTGCGCGAACATGAACATCAGGCAAGTTTATATGAATTGCTCAAGGAAATGTTTAGGCTGTCTTCAGCACGAACTCCCATTTCATGCTCTCAGCGATGATCGGTTAAAACTGACATCAAATGCGCTGAAGGAACCATTCAATTCTAAGTAAAATGCCTGGACAGTCTATTGACATAGAGGAAGTATTTCACAACAGGAACTCTACTAAATATCCAAGATAACTTTGTTGCTAAAAATCAAAGATAAGTTTGTTATTATAATGGGCGATTTTAACGTAAACTTACTTAACTATGACACATCACCCTAACCTTCAGACTTCTTCGATATAGTGGCTTCCCAAAATTTTCAACAGTAAATCAACTAATTCGAATAAGGAAGTTGGAAAATGAAACCATGGGATTAAAAAAAAATGTATTGGATTAATTAGAGTTAATCTGCAAGTACTCTTAGTTTGGCAATATTGGCTTGCAGTATTATAATGTTGACGGGTTATGATGCGAGTCAATAGCAAGTTTCTTTGTGCCACCTTCAGCAGAAAGAAAGTGAAGTTTTCATTCGCACATAGTGAGCAAGAAAGACGTACTTTGATATGAAGAGGATTCCAGTATCGGAAAAGGCTGGACCACTGCAAGTCTGTTTTGATCACAGCGGGACCTCGCATCGTTTGTGAGAAACAGCCGGAACGCGCGCCTGAAGCAAACAACGGGACTTTGCTAACACGAATATCTGTCGGACCTATGAAAAATCCAGTTGAAAGCCGATCGACCATTCCAAGAGCTCCTCAAACCATGTGTGTCGACCCTATCAAACCACCTACTGGCTGCTTAGCCTGAAAGAACTCTCTTAAAATGCAACTTGCAAAGGCAACGCAAAAAAATTCACGAGGCGATCAAAGGTGGGCGCGTGATTCTAGCAGCCCAGCGGGATCTACTATTCGCTATTCCTTCGCACTACCAAGGCTAAGGACCTGTTGAGATCCTCGTATATATCAATTGCATTGCTTATTTGTCATGTTTGCATTTATATTCGCTATGAAGCGAAAGATTGTGTCTGAAGATGACTTATTACTCAAACAATTGATTCTAGTCATTTTGTTATTTCCTGGTCGGCAGTAGGTAATTTGTTATCGAGTCCCTACCGATAAAAATGTCGTCCGGGCGTACGTTTTGTTATTCCTTTATGTAGAAGCGACGATTTTCTCCGCGATGTTTGGATTATGGATTTAACACCATCTCAAATCTTTTTAATATTAATGCGGTACTTTGCGGCAAAGAGAAGACTATTTAATGTCAATACTCTTCATATAGTGAATTTATGTATTCTTTAAGATCAAGATTTGTCTCAATCACGAATCTTCTATAGATGCGATCTCCTGTAGACATAGATTTAAGCCACAAGTTACCCACAGCTTTTGCTGAAGGTGCAGTTTATTACGGGTTAAGCGATGCACTGGAGCAATAATGTCGTAAAAATCGTAGTAATTTTTATGAGAAAGGTAGTCATTAGCGCATCAGCACTCCTAATTTTATCAACCGAGCTTCCAAATAAGCCTTGCAACTTCTTCCAGGAATTTTATGGGATCGACCAAATTTTATAGCATTATCTCTCTCATTTACGAAGCCATAATCACTAAAGATGGTGAATCGGAAAAAGCAATATCCGATACCTGATAAGTTAAGTTCACGCAAAGCACGGAATAGTTCTTCAAGAGACTTGCTAAAACGATTTGCTGTAATCGCAACAGCCGTACGACTCCTCCATGCTCCTATATTAACTTTTGCGTTTTACCTGCCAACTTTGTTTGTTTAGCACAACATCTGTGAACTATTCGAATTGTCGTGATTGCCGTGACTTGATTGAGTTATCTTGGGTGGAGTTGACTTGGGTTGAGTTGACGTGGGATGAGTTGACGCCTAACGTTTCAAAACAACTTTCTCAAGCTGGCAAGAGAGCATTTCGAACGCATTCGAATCGCATTCGAATCGCATTCGAATCGGAAAAGTTAATTGCCAACTGCTCGGTGTTTTCAGGTCAGCACTTACAGTCGCTCAGTTCCTGAATAGCTTTCGCAGTTCTACATATTCAGTGATCGGTTTAGGCAGGAAAAATTCCCTCGACAAGGTGCTAAGCTGAGTTGATAATTTCTCTTCTTAGATGTTAAGCGCCATAATCGACCTGACGCTATTGGGCTCAAATTTTTGCTGTGAAAAAGTCAATTAAATAAGTAAAAAAAAAAAAAAACATATCTCGAACGTCTCTATAAGGTTTTTAGAAGTGCACCAACCGATTTGGGTCGCCCTTGCATACACATTGTATTATGGCTGAACTGTTTTAAATGTCGCAGTGATTTATCTCAGATTTCATCGAGACACAGTCGATCTATTGGAAAAATGAGCTGGCGGGAAAAGTCAGGGTAAGGTTGTATTCAGGGTTTTAGGGAAAATCGGCATAAGATCAAAGTGAAGGTGAATAACAAGCAAGTCCGAGGAACGAGCCCAAGAATACTCCTACGGTGGTTTACTCTCAACATCCGTTTTTCTCGAGCTTGCAAATTTTCCTACAGATAGAAACGTGTATACGCCAGCAGCGTGACATTTAAATTTTGGCTTTTTTTCATCGCTTAGTTTTGGAGGAGCTATTGGGTTCTTTTTAGTGAAACAAGAATTTAAGGTTTGCCTTTATGGACGTGTAAATATGAGCGGATAGAAGTAAGCATGTTCGCAAACTTTTACGTACGGTTTGTAAACTGATCTAAGGATGTAGTTTAACTTACTGAATTAGTAATGAGATTCCTTCAGTCTTTTGTGCCATACTCCTAGCCAGGGGTCTAAAAACTTTTTGTCCCGATGTTAACGGGAAAGACCCGGTTGGGGGCTGGATGTAGAGCCAAGGTTTAATAAAGTAGAATGAAAAAAATGCCTTCGCAAATGGCGAGAAGAGAATAAAATAGCAAGAACAAGACGAAGACAAAAAGAATAGAAAGAAAGACAGAAAGAATTCTTTTCTCGCTGTCTTCCTGTTGTTCTTACTACTTTGTTCTCTTCTCACTATTTGCGCGCGCTTGCGTGCAGCTGTTATTCCCTCGTGTTTTTATTGTTAAAATAGACTTGTTTGGAGACCCCTGCTCTAGCCATGGAACACCTGCTTTCAGGTTGGTAATACTGTACTAGCATGTCCGACTGTTAAAAACGCATGTCAGATGCTGTTTCTGCTTATAAAATCGTACATATGCACCGGTCTGTAAAATTCTTCCCTGCAGAGCCTCATGTCAAATCATGCATGCAAATGCTTAGCATCTATTCCAGTTGAGAATATTGAACTAGTGGCGTAACAAGACATTGTTCCATATGCCTCAGAAAGGTTTCATGCGTGGGCGGGTTGAAATACTGAACTATTTTGTTTTCAGCAAGCGTGTAACTATTTACCTTCTGAAGCTATGCATACAGCACCAGTTGAATGTATTATCCTCAACGTATTAGCCTCGTGGATTGTATATTAGACTAATGTACCGACCTAAACGCATTCTACCTAACTTCTGAAGCAATGTTACAGCAAAAGACGAATGTATTAGCCTTACCCTTACAAGATCACGCAGCTCTTCAGCTCAAACCTTCTCGGATAAGACTGCAATCGAAGGGGCTTAGATCCTGATCGAATAGGAAATCCGACCCCGACCGAACCACTTACAATAGCAAGGAAAGACTTACAGCTCTGTCAAGAAAATCAATAAAAGCTCAGAGACGATTCTCATAGAAGAGAGGATGATCTTGAGAAGGTAAGTGGGACAGCAGTGACCTTGAGAGCGATGATGCAAAGCTGTTTATAGGTAGGCCAACTTGTGCAGAATAAGGCGCTTATGTAGTTTTAATTAGTAAATAAATATAGTAAACAAATAAATAAATAATAAGAAATTAATTAACTACATAAATAAATAAATAAGCTAATAAATAAATAAGTAAATCTAAAGTAAATAAATAAAGTATATAAATAAATAAATAATCAACTAATAGAATAAATAAGTAGCCAATTCAATAAATTAGTAAATAAATAAATAAAAAGAAACAAATAATGAAGAACCACAGTGACGCTCCTTACTAATTCCTTGTTTAAGCTCTATCAACTACTCATATAGCCAGAATTTCTTACTGTTGAAATTGTGCATGATCGGCAAAGACTTGCTTTATTTGCACAGAACGGGCACTTTAGCGTAAAAATATGCTCTAAACTTGCACCTAAGCATTACGTATCTACGTTGTTATGGAACTTCTGCCGTAAAAGCAAATATTTATAAATGATTGTTTACAAATATTGAAACTAATTTTAAAACTTTATCTAAAAGAGACTGCTCTGCTAAGCACTCACTTATAGAGTGGTAAGGAGTTGGAAAACCCACCTAATCAAAGACTTTTAAGAAGCGGCAAATAGGTGCTTCAAAAAAAAAAAAAAAAAAAGGCGTACTAAAGGCAGACCTAAAACGAACGTGTTTGAGTTCGTATAAAACCTGAATCTTGAAAACAAATATTTATAGAATATTATTTGCAGGGTGGCATGGCGAAGACCCACAAAACTCAGGGAGATTGAAGAAACTGCAAATCTATCTTAATCGACCAAGCACAGAGAACCGCATTGGTGAGGCCTGAATGAGTAGCGAAAATATTCTGAAACTATGCTACTTCTCGCTAAGTTGAAGTACAAGAACTAGATGTCGAGTGTATCTAAATTTTTTCACTTGCCGAATCAAGACATTAGATTGAAAGTTTTGAAAATATTCTCAAACTATGTTACTTCTCGCCAAGTTAAAGTACAAAAACTTGATGTTGAGCATATCTAAATTTCTTCTCTCGCCTAAACCAAGGCATTAAGATAGAAAATTTTGCTCACGTTCGAACGAAATTTCGAACGTTCGATTTTGAACAATCGCATTGCAGAGTTCGCTAAACGCTCGTAACGTTTACACCATGCGGCACGGCGCGTAGAGGATTGTGTCGAGCGGATGTGTACTTTTGTAGCAGAATCCTTGTCGGAAAGACTTTGATAGCGAAAACTAACGCGTACATATGAACATTTTCATTTTCAGACGTTTCGGCTAACGCTGCAGCCATCTTCAGTGATCATATCTATATCTAAAATGTAAAGAACAGTTAAAAGAAAAAGTAGTTCATTGAAGCTCGTTTACAATTACTAAACACAAACGGAAACCTAAACAAAAAGGTTTGCCTTCACTGAGTCCGATTAAATGTTCAGTGATGGTCGCATCTTCTGTAAAAACCGCATTTCGTTGATCAGGCAATCAAATTTTGAACGGCACTTCTTGAGGATTCGAATGCACCTGTCCAGATGGGTTGTCTTTGGTTCGAGCATGTGGGCGGCTCTCAG
>QQSS02219733.1:0-10852 GCA_003687565.2 Craspedacusta sowerbii
ATGTATGTATGTATGTATGTATGTATGTATGTATGTATGTATGTATGTATGTATGTATGTATGCATGTATGTATGTGCGTATACAAAACACCACTAGGAGCGCAACAAAACAGCACTTGATAGAAGATTTTGAAAACAAATTAAGGAAAGACTTGAAAAAATGAGAGACCTTTCTTTGAAGGCGAGTTAGTCCGGTGAATATGAGAGCAGGCGACCGAGACCCTGCATCCAAAAACAATCGGCCAATATCAAAAATGGAAACTCGAGCGGCACTAACCGTTGCGGGGAATGCAGCGAGCTTTCGTACAGGTTGTAAAAGTGCAGCTCTTGACCGATCGACGCCACAGTGCGAATATGCATGATTGACTCTGTCGCCGTCTGTGGTTGGAAAGAAGTTACGGGCTTCGCATGAACGCTAACGCATAACGCAACGCACGAGGACCGTGCACGTGATTTCAATCATCTTGAGAGCGGCTACTTGCGCATGGCATCAGCAAATCAAAAACTCACACAAAATCATTACTCTTCAGTCTATCAGCGCGACAATTGGCTACAGAGCGTAAAGGCTCAATCACGCTAGTGCTCGAATACGAAGCCAGAGAGCACAATCATCTTGTATCCCGATAGAAAAAAAACAAAAAACACTGGTACTCACTGCTCCTGCACTGGATATCTTCTTCTTCTCGTCTTCAGCAAAGCTGGTGTTGAGCTTTGTCTGCACTGCCCCGGCGAAAGCCATCAGCGGTATGAAGCCCACGACCAGCAGGGTCAGCTTCCACGAGTAGATGAACGCGATGATCAAAGAGGACAAGCCCATCACTAGCACTTGCGTCAGGGTATTCAGACGAGTGCTTGTCGCCTGTTCGAAAGGACAAATTTCAAGAACACAAATCTGTCAAGGTTTCTAGAAATGACGTAAGACAAATGCAGCTCGGCAACTGAGTGCAATAGCGCATGGCAATTCTGCAACCACGATGATTACGTTTTCCGTCATAAGAAAGAACCGAAGGCAGGCTATAAACGCTTTGTTTTTTTAAGTTACTTAACGGCTATATCAACATGGAGGCTATACGTACGGCAATCAAAACACCACGAGAATAAGCTGCAAGAACATCCGACAGAACAACACAACATCCGAAACACTCCACGACATAGCAACGCCTTCAGCAACCTACATATTGGCAAATAATACTAAGAATAAATAAATAAATAAATAAATAAATTTTTACAAGAGATTATTGTCTAAGACTTACTCCTTGCACACCGGAAGCATCAGAAGCCAGTCGAGCGGTCAGAGCGCCAGTGCTGTGCCGAGGATCGTCGAAAAAACCGATCTCCTGCACGAGACAGAAGGGAAACGTAAGGAGCAAACTTCATCCCGGTCAAGTCGCCAGTGGCGAATATATCAGATATCAGGTAGAAACCTGCACAGATCTGATACTCATAGATCAGCTCTGCATACACCTGTAGAAACCAGGACATGCTTGACACCGTTACAGTCCTTGACGCTTAGCATAAACGGGCGCTTAATTGAATGCAACGCTCATCTACATTTGAAAGCCTGTCACCTTAAGCCAGAACCGGATCGGCTTCAATCGATCAAAGCTGAATAAATTCTTGGTTGAGCATAGGCTCGGCACCTCTCTTACCGAAAACAAGTGGAAGTGCTTGGAGAAACAAACGAACCCGAAGCGCGAGCTAACCTGACGCAGCACGGCACGAAAGGACATTTCGCGAAGCCTCGTCGTCAGAGCCTCACCAGCCACAGCAAACAGATATTGCTAAATAAAGAGCGATATCCCATGCACAACTAATCGACTCTCGCGAGATGATTGCGAACGCAAACTTTTACACCGACAAACTTGGGTGGTAGGGCTAGGGCAAAACATTTCCAGCCGCCTAGAAAATAACAACTATGTTCACAATTCCAAACGCGCTAACTCAGCACAGCCGAAAGATAGAACTACTGCTAGCAGTTTTATTTTAAACTTTCATGCTATCGAAGCAATCATGCCAAAACCATTTCTTTCGGTACAATCCATTGGACTGCAAGGTCTCGAAGAGCGACACGGGGATCTTGGAAGATCGGAGCACAGTGACATAGTGACGTAAGAGAAGAACACGGACACACACAAGCCCTGACAGGCATACAACACAGAGCAGAGATGGAACAATGCGAATTGACATCTTTGCGTTACGGTGGCACGGCAACAGCAATGTAGAAAATACCAGACCAAAACATTCGGATTATTTTGATACAACCCCTAAAGGCGTATGTGCATCTACCACGAAAATAAAAAAATAACAAATAAATAAAAATGACTCGTGGAATCCAACATACGGATACAGCTCCGCCATCTTTGCGCGCAAGCATACTTACAGCTATCAAGCAGCAGATTCCAATGCCAAGTCCGAGGGCGAGAAACATGAGCGACCAGAACTCGGACTGTCGGCGCATTTTGTCCTTGTCGTTGAACGAGAACGACTATAGATGCAAACACGAGAGCACAAAACGTCAAGCACCATTCCGCGCAAAAAAGACAAAACGAAGAAGCAACCCCCACAGCTAGCGAACTGAACAACAACAACAACAACAACAACAACAACAACAACAACAACAACAACAACAACAACAACAACAACAACAATCTCTCTTCCCAAAAAGACAGCTGAACTCCTTATGCACCCTGCTACTTCGTGAAGCCAATGAAACGGTCTTGGCAGGCAACGAAGCAAACGCAACAGATCTCAGCAAACCAAAATTTTTTCTATAAGAACTATTAGGATACGCGTCAAATTTACAATCGCCATCGCCCTAGTAACTTCGTTCCACTTCAATCACTACCACTAGGCATAAAAGTACATAATAAACACAAAAAGTAGATAAACATAGGACGACAGCAGATGCTCTGAACGCGACAACCTAAATCAGAGTGACGTGTTACGAACCTATGGTTACCTGTTCACGAATACGAAGAATGGATGGGGGAGGGGGGAGACGTCAAACAGGGGGGAGAGGGCGAATGCTTATGCGATATCACTCATATAGACATATAAAGCAACCTAATAGCGACTGCAAATGCACGAATGCTGAGTCCTAGCAGAGAAGCTGTCATGGTCTACCTATAAACGCGTCTAACAACAAAGCTAGCGCAGAAGATCAATCTTTTACCTGAAGAACTTCAGCCAGGATGATGGCAAATACCACAGGCATACCCCCTGCTCCGGCTGCAAAGATGACACCGATAAGCATGTACGGCCACTCCTTGAGATTCAACTTGAATATACGCCACATAGAAGGTATCGGCACATCTTCGGGGAGCTCTTCCTTCTCTTTCTCTTTCACTTTCTTCTGCTGCAAAAAATAGGAAAACCTGAGCGTATTAATCACTGGCCGGGGGTCAATGGGTTGGTGCGTTCTTTAAAAAACTGGAGAAAAGGAAGTGATGCCCGCCCTCGTACAAAAAGGCAGTCAATTTGCAAACATCGACGCCACTCAAAAATCAGGATTCACGATCTCTTCTTAAGAAAACTTCACGACATTACAAGCAATATCTGAGAAAAGTACCCAGCAATTCAAAAAGAATCCCTTTCAATCACGTCCGAACATTTTCTAAACCCCGCATCTACAGATGACATCACCAGTAAGAAGTCAAAAAAGAAACAACAAATACATTTCAAGAAAACCTTCTAAGAGAATGAGTTTCAAGAACATTAGCTAGACCTTTTCCTAAACCCCGCATCTACAGATGACAGTAAAGAGAAAAACATGAAACAACAAATACATTGCAAGGAAAACTTCATAGAGGGATTAGCCTCAAGAACATTAGCTAGACCTTTTTCTTGTCGGTAGTAGACACACCGCGGACCATGTGCGTGACTGTACCACGCCGACTAATAAGACGACTCAACTGCACGGCCGCGGTTTTCTCTTCAGCTCCTCCCGCCGAGAGCTGAGAAATAGACCTCAGCAATTTCTTCTGGATTCTTTGCACTAAATCACGGACGTCTCGTAGATGTATCATCAACATATGTATGTACACATCATAACAGAAATGGAAACATTGCAAATCGTATCGCGACAAAAAAAAAAAGGAGTTAAGACAATCAACAAACAGTTCCTGAGTCTCTTGAAAACTTTTACTAATGGATTGCATCTGGGCTAATGACGCCGCCGACGAAAATTACCTTGACAGAAGCTAAAAGCTTCGATTACCTGCGCAGTAACACTTCCGCAGTAACGGTCCGCAATAACACTCTCATATATACATGAGCAGTAACACTTGCGCACTAACACTTGTGCAATAACACTCCCACAGTAAAACTCCATCAATAACACTTCTGCAGTAACACTTCCGCAATGACATTCCAGAAATAACACTCGCAGTAATAGTTCCGCAATAACACTCCCGCAGTAAAACTCCCGCAATAACACTCCAGCAGTAACACTTCCGCAGTAATACTTCCGCAATAACACTCCCGAAGTAACACTCCCGCAGTAACACTTGCGCAGTAAAACTTCCGCACTAGCACTTCCGCAGTAACACTCCCGCAAGAACACTCCCGCAAGAACACTGCCGCAGCGACACTTCCTCTTACCTCTTTCTTCCTCGCTGATGACCGATGAGATCTCTTCATCCTCCTCTTCTGCTTGCTCGGCCATGGTCTGCAGCATGACAAGCTTGTGGTAAACACCCTTCTTCGCCATGAGCTCGTCATGGGTGCCCATTTCTGCCACATGCCCATCCTCCACCGCCACAATCATGTTGGCTCTTCGAACAGTGGACAAACGATGGGCTATGATGACAGTAGTGCGACCTTCGCTGGCCTAACAGGGTACGAAAAAACGAAGTTGAATCACACGAGCTCATGAGCAAGATTTCAAACCGCATAGTTCACATAGATTATAGGTGACAGCAACTCAAACTCGAAGCCAGCAGATGAAACAAGCCGACTTTCAAATCAACATCAAGTCAATGAGATATCAGACCAAGAAAAAACGATCTTTAACCACAAGAACTCACGAGCAAGATTCCAAACCGCATAGAGCACATAGATTATAGATTATAGCAACTAAAACTCCAGGGCAGCAGACGAGACAAGCCGACTTTCCTATCAACACCAAGTGAATGGGAAATACGACCAAGAAAGTTACAGCGACAGCAAAACTACGGTGGAGCCCATCATTCGGCACAACACTTATGTCCCTGAAGAGTTTAGCGCAAGTAAAAAGCTTCATACGGAGATACAGTCAAACATAGCTTTGATAAAAAAAAACTGCTTGCAACAGTTCTTCGCTACTGTGACTCCGTCTCAAGGCAATCACGTACATAAACTCAGCACATCGCAGTATGAATTACGATGCACTACGTACCATCTTATAGGAGCAATGTTAAGAAAACATTTACAACTTAGGAGTGACTTAACTTTAACATCTAACATTATTATTGACAAGGTGCTATATAAAATTAAGTTCGGAAGTTTCAATGTTGAAGAAATACATAAGACACAAATCGAACTTACGTTATTATTGACAAGTTGCTACATTACATTGAGTTCGGAGGTTTTAACGTTGAAGAAAAACGTGAGACTTCAATCAGCCTTAACCATATCCTGTGTGGTAAATCTAGTCTACCAGCCGCTCTACCAGGGGATCAAATTTCAGAAATTTAGAAAAAGCTTGCGTAAAGACCGATTGACTCAAGATCACAGTGGATACTAGTAAGAACACTGGAGCACCTGCACACTTGGATACTCGTAATCGCACTCGTAATACTCGTAAAATAGGCGGCTGCGCTCTCGGGGATCTCTAACAGAGGATTCTCGTACGAACCGGGCAAGACGCCTATGGCAAGGCACACGATAAAAAACAATCAGCTTGGTAATAAATGTGAGTCTGTGAGTCGACAGTTCCCCTTCAGACCTACTCACGTGTCTTTCATCAAGGCCGCAAAACAGACACCATCCTTTTCTGCATGCCGAGGTACAAGCGCAGCTAGTAAACTCCTTACAAAAATTGTGCCAAGATCAAAAGGCTCTGAACAGGGTCTTCTTACCTTATCAAGCGCTGCTTGCACAATAGATTCACTTTCTGTGTCCAGGGCTGAGGTAGCTTCGTCAAGCAGAAGAATTTTCGGATCGCGAACAAGGGCTCGAGCAATTGCAATCCTCTGCTTCTGTCCACCACTGAGTTGGGCACCACCTTCACCAACGTGCGTATCTAGTTGCTAAAGACCATACACAAAACAAGTGAAAACCGGGCTCAACGTACCTAAATATACTTCATCAGTAAGCAACATTAGTGAATGCCGCTTTGCAACCTTGAAAGCAACCTAGAAACAGTCGTTGCTTTCAAGCAATCGCAAGCAATAAAAGTGTCTTGTCATCGTCCATCTCCCATTGGGTGAGTATAGAAATATCTTTCACGTGCATGATCTCTGTATATTACTCTTCTTTATTACTATTACCACGTAATGTACGCCATGCAACTTCTAGCATAAGGTCTTCAGGGGACTCCGTAGCTTTGCAATTGAGGAGCACTTCTTCGCATGGAGAATATTGCAATTTTATTTGATCACGTATTATTGCTATCCACATACTAAAATAAATCTTCAATCTTAAATGATCTCATTTTCACCAATGCCATTAGATGTATGCAAATTCAACCAGGACGTCCAGTAAGCCACATAATTACTATGCTAAAATATTTCTGAGCGATCTTAGTACACATGGAATCCTTAATAAGCAGATGCACAACAAAGCGACAACTTCTTTTTTTTTTTATTGCAGCCACTACATATCATACCTGAGGCAACGCCTTGATGAAGTTCCAAGCATTCGCATCTTTGCAAGCATTCTCTACCATTTCTTCAGTCGCGCTCTTGTTTCCCATCAAGATGTTGTCGCGAATGCTCATTTCAAACAGGACAGGCTCTTGGGATACTACACCAATGTGGCGCCTCAGGTGAGCCACATTAAGGCTTCTTATGTCGTGCCCATCAATGAGAACCTATACATATATATACATATATATATATGTATATATATATATATATATGTGTGTATATATGTGTGTGTGCGTGTGTGCGTGCGTGAGTGTGCGTGTGTGTGTCAACATCATACTTGTGCCAGCAACAAATGAACCCGTTAACTCTTTACATATGAAATAATACGCCAGAGCAATAGTGCAGCTCACAAGCAGTTTAGACCAAGTCACTATGCCAGCAAATGAAACTCATAATGGTCTGCATGGAAAAGCAAGATCGACAACTGCCTCCTATCGTAATACGCGAACTCAGCTTCCCAAATACTTTCCAAACAAGTCAGGTTATACTGTTATACCTTTCCACTTAAAACATCGTAGAACCTTTGAGCAAGTTTTATGGTTGTGCTCTTTCCACATCCTGACTCACCAACCAATGCCACAGTCAAACCAGGCGGGATCATCAAGTTGAAGCCGTTCAAAATCTGGAGTGCAGAATGAGTCTCACCAAAGCTCAACAGCAAGTAACTAAGCCTCACACGATAGCTAACTCTGATAATTTTGACGGGCAGGTTTTACGGTTCAATGCCGTACATGAAATATTTGCGCAACAATCATTGACAGCTCAACGCACGCAAACACTTGGATAAACAAATCCTTCTAGAACCTTCTACAACCTTCTAGAACCTTCTAGAACCCTCTACAACACACCAGCCGCATCAAATCTTACGAAGTACACGCAGAAGGACTCACCGGGACTTGCGGTCTGCTCGGGTAGTTGAAGCAGCAGTCAATAAAGTCAATGCGTCCCATTATTGGAGGGGTCGCACCCAAGCTGCTAAGGGAGTCAATGGTTGGGGTCCGATGAATATACTCATAAATGTGAAACGCTGCACCGCGAGCCTTCGCAAAAGATTCAATATTCGGTCCAACTTGCCCGAACTGAGCTGCTCCGATAAGCACGCAGAAAAAGACCTGAAAACAAAAATTATACAGGACCTGAGCTTTCCGTTCAGCCTTCTTTCGAAGAGCAAAGCCAAACACACTAATCCACAAATAAAACTCTTCCAGCTACAAATCGACAGTAGGAGAGAGAGACTGGATCATTCTGCCACGCACCGAACTCTCCCGACCATACGAAGAACTTTTAAACAAACAAAGTATTAGTTGAAAACTGCTAAGATAACATGGAGCCAAACTATTAAATCAACAGAAGTAACAGATTTTCTTATCACAATTTTTTAGATTTCAAGTATCTGAATTTAGCCAGTGCCTGCGTAAAATAGACGGAAGCAGGACTATAAGAGTTTTCAATATAACAAATTCGACTTTCTAAATTGGTACTAAAAAGAGATATTCAAAAAGCTTTGCATGGAAAGGTATTCAAACGCTTATAAAGCCCACAAAACAAATATAAAAATTACAACAAGATGCCAATGATAAATTGAAAAAAAAAGCTTACAATCAACAGGTCACCTCCTTGGATCTCACCTTCAGCTACCAATCGCCCGCCATACCTAATGACGCGCAAAATAATTAGAAATCAAATTTTAACTGATTAAATTACGCAACAAAACTAACCACAAGCCAGACATAGCAAGATCCTTCCACCTAAGGCAAGACTTCCAGGACGCTCTTCTGGAAGTAGGACTTTACCATCTCATTCTACAGGCGATGAGCGTTACAAGCTCAGATACAGGCAGTCTAAACCCTTCGGATCCTGCTAAAGACTCTACAAGTCTACAAAACATAACGAAATATCATTACCAGAATCCCAAGGCACACGAGGAAAAGATGACCGCATTGAACAATCCAAATGCAAAGCCACTGGACAAGCCTTTCTTTATGCCAGCCCTTTCAGCGTCGGCCAGACGTTCACGGTACCTTTTCGCGGAAAGACGACGAATGTGACTCAAACGTCACAAGCAAAATACGTAACATACAACAAACAAAGCACATATAAAGAAAACACACACATACGTATAAACACATACACACACACACACACACACACACACACACACACACACACACAAACACACACATTCACTCACTCACAACATATTCACGCATTACTTCAATTTTGAGACTAGGAAATGAGGACTAAATGAACGTTAGCGAGTGGTTGAATAGATCGATTACTAGATTCCGGCAGACTAGAGTCGTTTGACTTACATAAACTCAGTCATTGACACTGACAAGCTCATATATATTATAATACATTAAAATGACATCTGCAACGATACATTGATCGGAAATTACTACCAGGCCAACTAATAGTCGCCCAGCAATATTACAGCACTATTTCACACGAACGCACAATCCGGTACGTACAGACCAAAGCGACATACCTCTATCAATTTTAAAGAAGACTAACTTATCGCAAGTGGTATCAAAAACAGCGAAAGCGTCACGATCATACCTAGTTATCTCCTTCTCTTCACCACCGAATGCAACAACGGTTCGGATGGAACTGAAGACCTCTTCTGCAATGGAGCCAGCTTTAGCATACGCACTCTGCTCTTCACTTGTTAGCTTACTAATTACCTACAAAGCAGCAAGCACCTGTAACTGTTACATCAAATACCGAAACACCAAAGCCCTACCAATCACCTCACGAACAGAAGATAGATAGCTAGGATATAAGGGTATTGAATTGCTTCTACTCGACATATTCAACTTTGGACTCCTATTTCCTAATTGGTTCAGTACCAACTCTCTTGACATCTCCGATTCATGACGCGAGCTTGTCATAAAATTAGCAAAAGTAAACAAATCGTTTTATTAACTTTCGATTCGAATTTTATTCCCCAGACAAGAAGGCATACGCAATAGTGATTAATAGGTTACAAAGCGCAAATTTAAAAGACGTTTTAGAGGATCGTTCTTGTTGGCAATTGGGTGCTCTGCTTAGCTAAAACGAAGACTTAAACAAGAAGCCCAAAATACATCTTTTTAATGAAGCGTCTTTGAATTTGCAAGTGATCACATGAACTATGGCCAACAGCAGTGAGTGATGCAGCGAGATCTTCCGCATGATGTGGTTGGCGCTTAAAATGATCCCATACTGCTTGACAAATGAACGAAGTTATGGGTATAACTTCAAAACGTTAAATGCTTAAAAAGCACACTAACATTCTTTTACAGGATTTTAGACCCAAAAATTTAAAAGGAACTACCAAATCTTTAAAAGCTGAACGTACAATGAACCAAGTCATCTTATTTCGGATACATGAATGAAAATGCACCAAAGATTACATACCTACGTCATGAAACCATTGTAGAAACTATCCAAAAGAAATTTAAACTCCACTTCTGGTTTGACAACTATACACAGCTATGTCATTATTAGTCACCTTTGTCGGGCAAAAGTTAAGCAAATTCAGGGCCTATAATTCACGAATATCCATAAAATGCCCATAAAGCTTGGGGAGGTTACAAGGACATGCAAAATAGCTGCAAACTACGTTAAAGAACACAAACAGATCCGAAAATTACCTTCCCAGAAGTGTATGCCGCAATGACCATTACTGGAGATGTGGCTATGATAACTAAAGTCAACTTCCAGCTATACGCGAAGCCAATAATTACACCAGCCAATAACATAGATATAGCTTGCTGCACGCTGCCAATTTTATCACCAATCCCCTCCTGGATTTTTGTTATGTCACTAAACATCAGCAAAAACAGTCAAACTTTTTTTAAAGCTTCATGCATGTTTGCAATGTATGTATGTATTCATGTATGCATGCACGTGCCTACGTATGCAATTATCTATGCGTGCATATACGGAATGTATGTATGTATGCATGTATGTATGCATGTATGTATGTATGTATGTATGTATGTATGTATGTATGTATGTATGTA
>QQSS02219744.1:0-10851 GCA_003687565.2 Craspedacusta sowerbii
TGGAAGTCTGTTCTTGAGTGGAATAGATGCTCAAGTCTGTTGTTGAATGGTATATAATCTCTGAGAAATACAACAGTTTTCGTCCGTTTAGGCATGATGAGAACCAAGACAGACAAACACATCGAACTCCGTGTATTTCAAGTTTTTGTATCAAAATTTTATAAATAAGGGTATCAAATGCCTTTTACAGATCAGAAAATAATCCACCAGCGAATTCCCCACAATCCATTTCGGTATGTCATATACGTATCTAGTAATGTTAAGGAAAACCTGGTCACTCGATTATTGTTTCCAGAAACCGAATTGTAGGTCATTTTTAATTTGAGATCTTCAAAAAATTTCATAAAGACGTTTCTAATGTTAAATTCGAGCGTCGGTTATGCACCTTTTTCGGGTTGTTTCATGCCGTGAGTTATAATTAGTACAGACGGCACATTCGACAGAATGGTCGGAAAAAGCAAAGGTTAAATTTCCGCTTACGGAATCATATTTCACGTTGTTCGTAGGAACATTGTCAATCAAAGTTTGCAATCGAATTGTGAGGCAACTTCAACGAAATCTGCATCCGCCTTCTACGAAATTGTTACCAGCCATAACGTACAACGGCTTATGTTACAGTGGTTGGGGCAGAAAGGAGGGTATAAATCGCTTACATATTTTGCACTTATTGCTCATCATGAACCACGTGATTTAACAGCAATATTTGTGAAGCTTCGTAGCAGGAAATCAGAAATTAAAAATTGAAAACTTAACTGACTACCGATAGAGGGTAACAGAAAAGAAAAAAGTGAGTGCACAAAATATGAAAGATATCTGCGGACTTGTAGGACGATATTTCGATAAATAATGCTTCAAAACGAAAGGATTGTTTCCCTAGAATTGTGTAATTACGTTACTCGGTGGTACTTAATAATCGATTTTGGAAGATTAGAACGTAAATACAACGAGGCACAGCGAAATCGCTTTCTTACGATTTGAAAGAGTGCAGCGGGAAAAAGAAAACCAAAAAATTCTTCATGTAACCCTAACTGGTTATAGTGGCATTGGACCTCTTTTTGAATGTTTGACAAAAGCAAAGATTCAGCACCATCTGCGATCAATGATAACGCAGGCATTAAATCAAAGATAGCGAAGAACAGTTTAGTGGCAATCCTTATTTTACATTTTAGAAGATCCTTGCTGACCTATTGGGGGAGATGGGGCAACCTGGGTATTTGAAAAATTGTTTGCGGCCACCCATTTTCGCGAATCTCTTGAGACAGCCTAAACAGCGACTGTATGTCTTCGTCTTCTGCTGGAAAGGTGTTTACAAAGAGTTTCTCCTAGTAACAGGGGACAGTGCGATGTAAGTTTCACGATAGCTGGAGTTTCGACCAGGCATCAGAGCTTCCCTTGGTTGGCATGTAAATAGCTCTTTAGCTCCTTGAAAAGCTCAATCAACATCCTACGACTGTCTTCATTTGCTATCAATGACGATCGATGGACTTGGCCTCCGGGAAAACGTCTAGCGTTTCTTCAGCAACAACCGAAGATGCATGGAAAGTAATCTTACATCCCGCCACGTCATAGTGTAGAAAATTAATTTAAAGCACCTTCTTACAAGGATGCTTTATCGGTTATTAAAGAAAGTGAGCTCAATTAATTTAAATTCGATATTATTTCAATGCGATGTTCGTTAATCAGACCAAGACGCGGACTACAGCAGCCGAGGAAAAGTTAGTTGAAATATGGGTTAGTTGGGGATTAGTACATTCAAGCACGAGTATTATCCGCTACAGGTACAAAGGTAAACAGCAGCACTTGCCTTTGACGATTGCAGTCCAAGTATGGTTGAAACATATATGATCCCTAAACCAACATTTGCATTTTTTGCGCTGCATATCTTGCGATCACATATTATTTCCTTAAAGTAAGCCATGATGGTCAAATGCGAAAACAAGGGATCGTCGCATTATCTGCCAGGAAAGGGGACACAAAAGCAAGTGTTTTGCTTATATGGAAAGCAGTTTCTGTCCTCAATTTTAAGACTTGGATGAATATCCGCTCGACGATGTGGTTGGCGCTGTTCGTAGTGAGTGCAGAGTTCCAATAGGTACTGGTTGTGCAATCATAATCGATAAACTTACCGTGCCCTGGCCTCGTACGTTGAATTATAGCCATGGCGCTGTACCTGTTGCTTCCGTTTTACTGATTTTTGAAGTGCGGACTCTTGGATTTATATAGTTATACATGGGGCAGTACATTAAATCAATTTCAATTTTAAGAAATTTGGAATGGATACTCGTAAGGAGTGGTGCTCAGTGGTTGTTTTGATTTAACTTTTCCCCTCTCAAAGTGCATTTAGCACATTTTCTTGTAAGTTAATATTAGGTGGGACTCATGCACTTCCCTTTCTAAGTATTGCGCAGTAAAATAAAGGAACTCAAGTGCTTTCAAATATCAAATAATAGCATGTTATCATCGCGAGTTCGCGTCTCTGTTAGATGGCGAGTGCCAGAGTTATATATCGTCAGAAAGTATAGTAGCTTGTAAGGAAAAACGTCGCCAGATATAATAGTATTGTATTTGACAATGCTTTTCCTTGAAGGGGTATTGTCCAGTGATGAATATTCATTGACAAATTAATGCCTTAACTTTGGATTGCTAGTCATTCTGTTCAATATATAAAGGAGTGTTCTTTATGTCCACACCTAACCAACAAGGAGTATAAATGCGTTGTTTCGGTGTGGGTGTATATGGTGTCTGTTACCAGCAGTGTTGTGTTATGCATTATTAGAAGATTTTAGAATGTTCAATCTTAGGTTTAGTAACCTATGACATGGCTCGTTTAAAACGAGGCAGTAGAAGTTTTGTGGAGCCTGTTAATGCTATGAACTATTCCAATGAAGAAAGGGATTGTGTTGAATTCTGCTCCAATGCAAATCGGAAGACAAGGTCTAGTAAAAAAGTGCCCCCACAGTCTCTTGTGATTTCTGACAATAGTGCGAAAGTTGGTTGTACACCAGGAATTTTGTTGGTGAGTCCAATTGCTGTTGTGGATCAGGAAGTGAATGGTAAGTCTGTAATTATGACACAAATTGTTGACAATGCGCAGTCATCCAAAATGGACCAGGGGAAGGCGCTTCCTTCTGAAACACCATCACAAATTCTGGAAAATGCTATTCCTTTGAGTCCAGATGGTAGATGTCGTCGTAAGAGGAAAAGGCGGCCACCGAAAAAGTTTAGCAATGACATGCTGGTTCATTATGATGAGTTTGATTTTAGTGATGATACCAGCGATCAGGACATTGAAAATGATGCCAAGAATAAAAGTAAATTGGAAGCATTCGTTGGAAAGCCAAAAAGGCGGACTAAATATGATGAAAGACCTCATTCTGCATTTGCAAACCATTCTCCTGCAGATGGGCGTTCAGTATCCAAGCGTCAGCAACGTATGGCAAGTCTAAACGCTTTGGCCAAAGTGAATGCAGTTTTTGAGTCATATCTTCCTCACAATATTCTAAGCGCGAATCATGGTATCAGTACCACTCGTTCATCTTCTGCGAGAGCTAAAGATGATAAAAGCAAAGGTATCATCCAAAGGCTTCATAGCTCGATGAATTACCAAGTTGACACTGAAAGTAGATCTTTATGCAAAAGTGCTACTATTTCTGTGTCTACTATTGGGACTGAAAAAACTGTTCTTCTACGGAGGCGTTCAACATCTTCTAATGATGGCAGCGATGAGCTGTCAAATGACAGCAATATTGCCCCGAATGAACTCAAATTTGAAGGGAGAGATGCCAAAATAGTTAGTGTACCAGGATGCCCTTCTAATTTTCCTATTGTGAAACCTTTGATGGTGGACAAAGATGTACAAACTGTAGTGAATAACAAGTGCCTGCAAACAGAATTGAGTATAGTTTACAATGATGCGGGCTGTTCCAAGGATGCAGATTGTGTATGCTTTCAAGCACATATGCAAAAGATAAACCCAGCTTTTACCTACTATTGTCCTCAAGCCCAGAAAATTTACCCTAATATATGTATTTCTATTGATAGTCATGTGATCGCTAAGACACCTGCCCATGCCGTGGCTGTACCGTTCCGGAAGGCTCATACCTTACATTATACTGATTTTGAGAGACTTAAGCAAGCTAGTGATTTAGACGAAAATGAAGAACATCCCATCAATATCAGACTCATGTGTGATCAAGCAATTAGCAATGTACTTAACAGATATAGCCATTCATGTGGAAAGCTTATAGGATTGACCACATGGCAACGAGAAGCCCTTGCAAATGAGGACCTTTACCAGGACAGTGTTCCGTCTGCTGAGGACGCAGTGTCACATGTAAGTGAGCCATTATCATTGCTTGGTTCTAAACAAAGACTAAAAGTTCCTAGAATAAGCTTTTCACCTGCTTCAGGTGATTTAACATCAAATCTTAGAAAGAATTTTAGAGGATTTCGGATCAAAAGCTTGAATTCAACTATTGAGCACATGCTGCGCATGAAGAGGCAGGAGCCATATGAAGTAAAGGTAAGCAGAAGGACTGCCTAGTTCTTAAGTGCCCAATTTTTAATAATGTGTTATCTTTTTTATGTGACTCTTGAAATCGTGAGATTTAGAATAAATCTTCCTAGCAAATGTTTGTAAAGTCACATGGTGATGATACTCTTGTGTGTAGCATGGCTTGTTACATGGCTATTTTTATAATTATTATTTACTGTTTTAGAAGCTTATGTATCAAGTGGAAGTGTTTTATGAGGCTTGGCAATGGTTTCTCAGATGTTTAAGTCCTCCTAGCTATGATATTGTTCTTCTCAGATTTCAATAGATATGCTCTTTCATTTAATGTTAGAACTTTCTCAGCCCAAACTTTTTCTGTTCGCTAGCTTCCGTTAGGTTCAGGTCTAGCTTGTGTTTCCAAGGTATAGTGTCAATTTAATCCGGTCTATAAATTTTAGTGTATATACTTTGATCAAAGCCAAACTTTTGCAATAAGGCAGAAGTTAAGCATAGATTCAGAGTTTTTATTTGCTTCAACAGTTTGCCAAAAGTATTTAGACTCAAAGATCGTGCTTTATAAATACTTATGCTACTCGTCTTATCTTATTTTTGGTCTAATTATCACGGGGTGTAATAGAGAAGGATATCATAAAACCTGCAGGAGGCTTTGTAATAAGCAGCGTGTGGGCTCGTGTAATGAAAAAGAGCTGTGGTAAGATGAAGACTCTGGATTTGAGGCTATATTGGAGCTGTTCTATTGTTTTGGTTTCGAATTGTCAAACCGCAAGTATGTTTTATTTTTAAGTTCTCCTGTTTTGTTATAAGTGAAGTTTAAAGCCACCACCAATCTTGTGGGGCTAAATGGGCGTCTGAATATAGAAAAACTAGCAGTTTTTAAAAGTCTGATAGGATCAAATGTAAATTGGTGCTCTGTAACAAAAAACAGTGATTTAAGCTAATCCCCATGGCTGGGCTGCTTGACCGAAGGCCCAATCGGAAAGATTTTGTTAATATGACTGGCTCCCCAAAATGCCGCGTTATGAATAAATTTCAGGAGTTCTTGGTTTGTTATGAGGTTCTAGCGTACTTTTGCTTACTGTTTCCACATTTTCTATCCACATATTCTCGACCATGCGACCTGTATCTCCTCGTGGATGCCCAGGAACGTCGGATTAAAATATTTTACTGCATATAATCAAGATATCATGGAAGATTTCCGAAATGAGAGTAATTGCCGAAGAGAAAGCACTTTATGAAAGAAAGTAGTTTCTAATAATCTACTGCCTGTAAGTTGACTTGAGCTTCGTCGGAGAGTGGTACCCGGAGTTAACGCATATGCGTGTTTGCAAATTGCCTATTAAAGAAAGAAATTAATTTGCACTTTGATTAGGAGAGAATCTGTCTTAATGTTAGGTTTGCGAATTCAACTTCTGTTTTAGTCATGCAATGGTTGGAAGTTCGATGGTGATCCAGTTGAGAAGCCCGTCTCATATGTACGTAAATTTGGCGAGTTTGGATACCTAGTCGTAGTTTTGTTCTTCTTATGTGCGTAGGGAGTTACTACGGATTCCTTTTTTATGGAACTGAAAGAGCTGCGTAAATTTAAAAAGTATTGTTAAATGCTATTCGCTTTCCTTTTTATTCGGCTCCCGGTATATCTTTTTTCTTGGGTGCTTTTGGTTTGGTTTTGCATATTTCTTGCTTTTCTAAGGTCGACCAGCTCGTTATTCGTCGGTATTACACCTGCCTTCGGCGCTATAATGAAGTGATAAGTATTCGTGACTCGGTTTTGCTTAAATCGGGCATGCGGAAAAAGGATCTTCCTTTCGTGGCTCGAGTTGCTTCCATATGGGAAGAGATAGAAGGTGGGTAATCGTAGAGGAAGCAACCGATACTCTTAGCTTTCTCCATTATGTTATGGCTTTTCACGTTTATTAATATGTTGTTTTATTTATGTAAAACCTGTATGATGTTCTGTTAAAGTAGCATCTTAGGAGATGAGAAGATTAAGTGGTAGAACTTTTATGTTTTCGATAATGCTACCTCGTCCAAACTTGCGGAGGGCATTTTAATCTGCTTAGGTCCTTTTGCTGGTGATATGATGATGTCTGTATTCTGGTACTATCGCCCTGAGCAAACCGATGCAGGTCGATTGCCTGACGTTCACGGAGAGGTATATCTATATGTGATTTATGTTAAATTTTAATATTTTTTTCTAAAAAAAAAAGCTTTGTGGCGTGCTAGTTGAGACTGGCTATGCTGTTTCAATGCTCGTTTGTGACTTTATTTTGCTGTGAGCCTCTTTACTCGGATGTTAATTCTCAGCATGAGCACGGTGAGGTGTGCTTGGCAAAAGCTGGCTACTCGGCTCTTATTTAAAGTTTCATCGTTTGGCTTGGAAGCTGCTTGTGCCATTCTTATTTAATTTGCTGCAGCGTTCGTTAGCATGGTGAGTTCAACATTTGTGTGTGTGTTGGAGAGAACCTAGGCATAGGTGCAATGCTCTTAGCGTTATGTGTGATTTTGCAGATGGAAGTATTTGCTTCGCGACATCGAGATGACAACAGCGTGGCCTGCCTTGTTGACAAGTGCTATGTTGTCAGCTACGCTCAGTATTGCAGGTATCATTTACCTCTAACCTTGCATACGTAAACGAAGGATGGGAAGGCTTTTTATCAAAATTGTGTTTCGTAGATGCCACCAGCTAGTTTGTGCTGCTATGATGAGAGGTTTCCTATCGATGAGAAGGCATTTAGAATACAATCAATGCCAATTTTAGCCTTCGTGATTTCTGTGCTGCTTTTTATAAAAGGGCTTATCATTTATGGGCGTTTATTTTCTGCTGGAAATTTGTCGCCAGTAAAGGTGTATGTTTGTTTAAATGGTGTATTTTTGTTTAAATACGTCAAGGCTGCCCCATAGTGCTTCCTTTAGGCTTAGGTAGTTTTGAAATGCTCCAGGTTTAGGAAGTTTTGAGATCATGTTCATCTACAATGCTATCTTCAAAAGTGCTTTATTTTGTTTTATTTGGTTTTTTTTTGGTAGTGTGCACTTCCAAACTCGCTGAGCTAAAAAAAAAAGTTAGGTTTGTAGGTCAGTAGTTTTGGCATTATCGTTTTTTTTCAGATACCGCTCCCGTCACCGCTTACTGTGTGAGGAACGCCATCAGGTACCGCCCAGTCCGGTGCCTCCCGCCCATCCGAGCAGTGCCAGCGAGGCGGCACGACTTACGACCATGCCCTCGCCCAAAGTTGATCCTTCCTTGGTATTTTTCTGTCGACAAGTTTACGACTACAGAACGGGAAAGATCGCCAAGAATTCATCCTATTGAGCGCTTGTTACCTGGTAGAATTTAAATGTAATAATAAGTATTTTGGTAATTTATCAAAACCGCATGTTAAGTTCACTGTGAATTAATTTATTGAATTTTGGCTTTGCAATTGTTTACTTGCTGGCATTTCTTTTTGCAATTCTGGTGCTGGCTTTTAAGCGGATCTTAAAGCTTGCTGGCATTTATAATTGTGCTTAACTCGATGCTTAAGCTTTGGTTCTAGGTATCTTTGTGCGGCTAATGTATGACACACAGACCTGATGCGTTACACAGACCTCGATAGGTGTATGTAGCACATGTAGATTGCTTCTATCGATTGCATATTACTATAGGCAGTGCTAAGCTGGCGAGTAAGTTCATGTTGGCACAGTTGAAGTTCTTGAAAACTCTCTCGGTTCGTCCACTGATGTTTTTGCTTAAATACTCCCGTCCTTGCTAAGTTGGGTACTAAGCATCTATAGTTGCAAACTTGCAAATATAAGGCAGAGAGAGAGATTTTCTCTAATAAATGCTCTGACAAATTTGCTGGTAAAGAAAAAACAATAAATAAATAGCTAGAGTGCTCGGGAAAATTGTTTTGTCATGCAAAAATTCCAGCATCTATATGAGATGGAGACATCCTCATAGACGGAGCTAGTCAGATCCGGACGCAACTATTTCATAAGTGAGCGCGTCTTCAAGAGCTGATTTCATGGTAGAGGAGAGGACAAATATAGGTTAGTATTTTTGCGCTCTTTTGTAAGATACTGGCTTTACTTCATAAATCGACCAAGAATCTCAACTGGCAGTCCGGATGGGCACCAAAAAACTAGGTAGAAGAATGAAAAGGGCTAATGACAACTTGAACGTAAAAACTGAGTAGACGCGAAGTAAATAGTTGTAGCGAATAAAGTCTTAGGCACAAAGTTTATGTAACGCGCATCACCTATAAAAATTATATTTACAAAGGAAACGAACTGATCCGTTGATAGACGCAGTAACTTATCTGCAAAATAATCCATTTATTACATTGCAGACAAGGAATTTGGTTTTAAAAAGTTAATTCCTTCGAATCGACTTGTAACAATACAACACCATATTTAAATGCATGAAAAACACAACACTTTCAAACAACAATAAGCAAGACTCGTTTAAGTGACATAGAACCAGTCATGTGTAGTCATCAGAACGTTTAGAATTTCTTTCCTGCTGACGGTTCTTCGATTGGAAGCATGCATATCATAAGGTACTATAGCTTATCACATATGACAGCACCTTAATGTTTGATTTTATTGCTATCGCGGATTTTAGTCTTTGCTATTGCTATTGAACGTTTTGGTACGCCATTACAGTTTTCTTCTTAGAAGTGTAGATTTGGAAAAGTGGTCGAATACATGGGGAAGTTTCTCATCGTTCCATTCATGAATAAACGGGCGTAAAGTTTTGTAACAACGCCTTATACTTTAAAATTTATCAGAATGCAACTATAAGTCTGACGTAGGCGTCTTAAGATTAGAAAATGTGATTACTCTTATCGCTTGCTGCTCAGATATGCGAGTAGGTTCTTTCCTGCTAGACAACCGCAAGTCTTACGGGCGTGGAATAAAGATAAGGATATGGGATCTATTAGTTTCAAAGTCAACAAAGTGTCGGATTTGAGGCAATTTGCTTTGTAAAGTTTTCTAGAAAGTTCAGCGTAGCCTACGCCAGGTTAGTCCTGAATCCAATAGCATACCTGGATTGGAATGAAATATTGTTTTTGTATTAATTTTTAACATCAACCTTCAGTTGCATTACTTTTTTGTAGGACGAAAAAAAGGAATCCAGTTTTACTTGGATTCAACGTCGATCTATTGGCGCTACCCCAAATGTAGATAGGTGACAAGACGTTTTTAAATTATTAGTAGACTGCGAGCGATATAAAGAAATAGCATCATCAGCGATGGTCTGTGCTACACCCTAGGAAAGACGAGGACAAATATATATATATAGATAGATAGATAGATAGATAGTAGGAGGCCTAGAACAGTTCTTTGAGGCACACCGTAGTCACTGTCCTTGAGATCAGATTTTCTTGGTCAACAACGACAAATTTATTTTGTCTTTGCAAGTATGACAAAAAAAAAAGAAAAATGCAGTCTGGCAGGCAAAAATAATACCGTAAACAACAAGTTTTCCGTCGGAATGCCTTGATTCGCTGCTTCAAATGCTTTGTGAAAATGTAGGAATAGGCAATCTGCTTATTTGCCGGCGTCTGAAATCTCGTGTACGAAAGATGCAAAATTTAATAACGCGGGATTTGTGGAGTGTTGCCTTTAAAAACCGAGATTGTTTACTCAATGGCGATACACTCGCTTCACTTCGTCAGCTCTGTACAAGTCTCCTCCCCAATGCATAGATTCCAAGTGATGCCGGGCCCTATAAAACGAAGCAGGATCGACCGCCTCGTTAGCGACTACTGGTGGTGCTTTGTTAGGAAAAGAATCAGTGTTCACGCTTTTCTTCTCGTTCGTTTTCATTTTTGCATAGTTGGGCACCCAGTACGTTAAGTCCTTTAAGTCCGTTAAGTCCGTAACGTTTTTTTTTTTTAACGAACAACGGTCCGCTTGTTGAACGACGGCAACCAAAACTCAGAACCTTCCAACTACGAAGACTTCTTGCCGTACAATCCAAAACTCAACTCACAAACAGCTCAGAAGGAGCTCAAATTTATTAAATACTAACAGGGTGTGCCTGAGCTAGTGTAAAGCATCCCAGCGCACCAATCAAAACTCGCGTAAATTAAATAGACAATACACTATTTACAACACTACCCCCGCTGAATCCAAAGGGATTCAGCGCTGGTATTATAAGAAAAAAAAATCCCAACACCAACTTGGTGGTACATGTAAGAAAACTAAATTGTCCAGGACTAAACGTGGCGGTACAGCCTACGCAATACGTCGCTCATCTCCGCCGCAGATTGTCTCGCTCTTGGTCGTTCTTCTTCTTCCTCGGATCTTCTCGCTCTCGGTCGTTCTTCTTCTTCCTCGGATCTTCTCGCTCTCGG
>QQSS02219755.1:0-10851 GCA_003687565.2 Craspedacusta sowerbii
CATAACAAAACGTAGCTTGCGGCTATTGCCGTCAAAAAACCAAAGCCTTGCAGGGCCGGCGCCGTCCGCTCCCGAACAACCGGGGAGCACCCGATCGTCAACGCACCACGTCTTCCCTCCCTTGCGGGCACTTCTTCATATTTTCAACAGTTCGCGTCTGATAAATAAGAGATTTTGGGTTGCAGCCATCGATGTCACCAGAATGTGAGCATGATGGATGGGTGATCGTAAGCCACTCGGCCCTAGCAACTGCATAATGAATTTCACCCCGGCGTCTGAATTAGGCACCGATGTTTCATTTTAGAATTGGGTAGAAATTTGCGGTTTCTAACTACACTTACTTGGGTCACCACCGGTTATTTAGAGTCCCTCAAAAAAGTGTCCTTATGGCAACGACTGACCCCGTTCGTGCTCCTAGACAAACCAAAATACTTAACAACTACGGTATGCGGCATTCTTCTGAAGCGGCAAAACAGTTCATCGTTGTTACGTAGTCCGAATGACATAAAATAACCATACCATATTCAAAGATTGGGCGAGTTGTGATTATGTTCCCGCTTCTTTTTGGTCGCTTTCAAAATGGCGCACTTCTGCAGGATGACCGCCGACTGAATGTATCCTGTTACGAACTACTAGGCTAGATAAGTAGTGATCACTTGTAAACAAAGTCCACCAAGAAAGAAAGTTTATGATTAATATATAACGACCCGTTCATTTTTGCTGACTCTGATTTACAGAAGGAAAACGCTTGTAGGAATTGGCCAAAACTTTATTATGACTGCAAAACAAAAGTTTTCTGGAATTTAATTGCTTTCCCTGCCTCGGTTTAAAGTCACTGACTTGTTGTTTGTTATGCCCAATTCATAATTGGGATATGCTATACGCATGACGCAATTTTTATCCCACTGGTTGGCTCTGGTACGTGCGCGGAGCAGTTTACTCCTACCGGAATGTCTGCAATCGTCGTTACTCCCATTAAGTAAGACGACGCATTACGCTGGCAACCTTTGGTAAACGCGTGTAGTGCGAGGACAATGGAAACGGATTACAAACGCTTGACATGGATTTAGTTTATCATTTACGCCAGACGCTGCCTTTCCCCGCTCATCCAAGTTATTTTGCCCCCGACGCGCCCTTCGGGTCAATAGCCACGGGGCAATTAGGCTGTCTTTACCCTCCCCCGTAGTTAGACGAGTGTAAAGCGTATCCGAAGTATGAATTGGGTATAAAACCGGTCTGTGGACTGAAGGCAGGAAAACGAATGCAGATTGATATGAGGACAAAGAAAATGAAACTGAAGTAGAGCTTTCATCGAATCAAATTTGACCACAAGCGAAAACGTTTGGACCAACCAGACGAAAAGGAAGTCTTGCGTTTGACTGCAAGAGCAACGCAAAACGTTGAAGTTGGCCAACCGGGTATCGAAACTGGTCAGTGTAACTTGGTGAAGCCAATTGTTGACGTCACATAAGTCAACTGTCGATGATCATCAACACAACGAATTAAATCGCTAATTAAAGACACTTCATGAACTTTATTCAGTACTGTTGAATCTTGGTTACAGTCTGAGCCGATGTGCAACTTCTGTCCGCCTCCAGTCTACAACTACATGAACATCAAAGGTTGGCGGCACATTAGTTTGTCCCAGTGAACCCAACAGTCTGTGCAAAGAGCACTGCTCATTTTGTAGCATCATTTATAGCATTTGTGGAGGATTCCGTATGATAAGTGGACTCCCTTTGAAGCAGCGCGGGTGAATGGGACCTACTCCGCAAATCAGCGTAAACTTTTTATTTATGCCTGTTGTGCCTGTTTTGATGTGTTTGAAAATATTTGTTGGCAAGTGAGAACGTCGGACGAGTAAGTGTGTATTTCTTTTGCCTTGGTTGGTGCCTTGATGCGTCCTGTGCTGTTCTTAGTTAGGGAAACAAGAGTGCGGCTTTAAGAGTTTGGGTGGGGAGTTCGGACTTTGTTCCACCGACAAAGTCAGGCCAGGCGTTCGTGAGTAAGACTAACACCTCTGTCCCAATCTTGCACACGCTTATTTAAAATACTTGACAGCGCTGATGGGGAGTCGAGGCCACGCAGCCAGAGGTCCCTAACGTCTTTCAGCCACATCAGAACCTGACCACCACTGGGTAGTTGCAGACAGGCATAAGCTAGTGTCTTAAGACAACGGATGCGTTACAAGAATGACCGTGTTACCTTCTCCGGACCAACGCCCACATCATTAGTGAGTCGTAAACAGCACAGCAGTTGCGTAGCCACGCATGACTAAGATTTTAATGCATTAGTTTCTCTTGATAGCTTTAATAGATTTGGCACGTCCTAATGCATCATTAGCACACCCCGAAGACCATAGATCCACACTTGTAGAAAGCTAGTTTCAAGAATGCAAGAAATATTATCGCTGAAGATTTGAGTCAGGCCGTTATTGATTGATTTGATGCTCATGCCCAGTATGGTGAATGTGGCTATTGGGAGTGGCATATTGAGAATGGGGCCATTGGTAGTAGCAGATTGTGAATGAGACTATTGGGAGTAGCAGATTGCGTATGGAGCTATTGGGAGTGGCAGATTGCGAATGGGGCTATTGGGAGTAGCAGATTGTGAATGGGGCTATTGGGAGTGGCAGATTGTCAAGGGGGCTATTGGAAGTGGCAGATTGTGAATAGGGCTATTGGGAGTGGCATATTGAGAATGAGGCCATTGGGAGTAGCAGTGGTACTTATGGGTTGCTGTTTCAGAGGCTTGCACTTGAACCAGACCATAATTACAGCAGAATGCTTTCGAGTAAAGTATTCGGACAGACTCAGTAGCTACGAGCTAGACAACAGTTCGTCGCCATCGCACGCCTATTTGTCAGAATGGCTGCAGTCTGAATTGTCACCTGAAACCATACTATTCTTGGTGATTCACTGTTGGGTTTCGGAGCTGCAACTGTGCAATTAAGTTAAGTAATTTCTAAAAAGCAGCATTACTTTCTACGTGACAAGACAGCTGTCAGACACTTATGTGTCAATTTTGGCAAAAATCACTTATATGTCACTGTTCATTCAATTTTTCTGTCTCGTCTCTATTATCATGCCTTACTTGTGTATTAAAGTGCAGCTGTTGAATATTTTGCGCCAGATTTGTGTATAGCGAGGTTAGGGTAATTCTGTTGAGGATTTTTGCTTCTGCGTCATAATCAATAGTTAATAAACTGTACCTTGCCTTCTGGTGTCGACGACCTTGATTCAGTGACGATTTTGGATTTCGTAGCCTACTGGGGTATAGTGATAGATGAGGTAAACAATTTTTTCAGGGTAACAACTTTTACCCTGGTGAGGAGTTTCACAAAGGGTAAGGGGTCAGCAAAATTTGAACGAAGGGGCAGATGAGCGCAGCGTAAAGGTGTGGTCAAAAGTGAGTTGAAGTCTCACTCCGTGTAATGGATCTGCACATCACCAATTCGTCTACCGTTTATCTAATTCCCCACGAGATTGCGACTGAGAAGCGAAGCAGTTGTGAAGACGGCATTTCTGAAGGCAGAAGACCATAAACCGTACCGTAGAACGTCACACGTCATTCTGTTCTTACTTACATAGTGGCTGCTAAAAAAAAAGCACGGTCAGCAGCTAGATCGTACGAAGAAAGATTACTTACAGGTTCCTTGAAGCGTAAGGAAAAATCATGAAACCGCTAAGCTCCAAGAATTTCAATATATTTCTGTCAGTGTCCGATACGCTTTGATTAACGGCAAGATACAGAACTTACAACTAAGACCAGACGAGATATTCCGCAACTCCTTGATAACCTCTAGTAAATGCAAGTTTATTCTTCGCAGGTCAACTCGTATGTTTCTGATATGCAAAACGCAGGAGACGCTTATGCAAAATTTGTTTGTCTTTTGTGTCACAATACGGTCGTCTGTATGCCAAAAACGGGAAAGCACTGAAAGGCGGTCAAATTCACAAAACTTTACGTCAAAATCCGATTTACAACGCCAGGTGCACAGTCTTTCAAAATGATAAATCCCACATATAGCAAAAAGTGTTTGGCGTTGGGTTAAGGGAAGCACTGGTGAATCTCTTAAGTTGACCGATTTCAAAATATATGTGCGCCTGTGATATGAGCCTCACTGCACGGTATGCGGTGCTCTAGGCCACTAGGGAAATCTAAAAGAATCTAAGTACGCATCGGAATTAAATTTGGAGCTTACATGATCGCAAAATGTGAAATTGGTCTATATTCCTGCTTGTCTGTTTAACTTAGATACACCAAATTGCCCTTGAGTGCCAGAACCACTACAGGGATGTAATTGCTGATTAAAGCATCAAAGCAAAGCAACACTCCTTGACGCTTCGGCAAGCAATATAGAAATGAATCATAACTTAAGTATTAAAAAACATTTTCCATTATCACCCAATGAATAAAAATACATGCCTACATTTTCAAAACGCACAAGCCTTCCTTTCTAATGTACTAAAATCAAAACGGCATAAGGATCCAATAAAAGCGCAAGTCTTACATTCTAAGGTACTAAAATTAATACGGCAAAACTCATCTTGTGACCAATATCAACGACTATATAAACGTGAATAGCCTAGAACATATGCTTTCCTAATTCTGAATCAAAATATATAAACTCAAGTTTTTCATTCATGTTTAGAATTACATGCGATACTAACATAAAAATGCAATTGTTTTTACATACATAAATTAAGCAATGCAAACGATTTCCGGTCACCGATCCTCCGACATTTACAAGAGATCGATGAATGGATGAACGAGTATGTAGAGAGACAGTACCAAAGAAAGAGACGATAGACGTACTTGATACGAGTACGATGGCGTAACTTAAACGCCCGCAGAAATTTTGAACGGAAAATAAAAGTAAGCAAATAGATCCCAAATTTTCGCATTTAATCAGTGAACGCGGCGCATAATTCCACGAAAGGTTATCAGTAGCAGGGCACATCAGGCAAGGGCCTTCTGGAAATTTCGACCGTCCCATTGGTTAAATTGTACTGAAAATTAGTTTGTCAGAAGATCTTTGCTAATCTGTAGCCGCCATCTCTTGAAACTGCGATTGGAGGGCAATGATGACGGGAATATTTGATCTTAAATAATTTGATTAAGTGAATATTGGTGGGCGTAGGTTCCAGGATTAGAAGTTCAAAGGGAAGTACAATGCAGAGAATGCAACTCTAACGTCATTAACCTGAACCCCTATCATCTTAAAATAAAACCAGTCGCAAAACCACGAAGACAAACCACAACAACAACGAACACACCACGAGCAAAAGCAAAGCGGTCCAAGCTAGGTATACAAATTTGAAAAGGAGAGTGCTTACAATCGATACGATCGGGGCGACAAAGCCAAATTGAGTAAAAACACTATCCGTTACCATAAAAACGGAGCATAAACAAATACCAACAAAGCAGTGCGTTTAACCATAAATCAATAGTCACAATTCATTTCGACACATCTCAGAATGGCAAATGACCCGAATTGCAGAGCAATGACACATCATGCAAGGAGAACAACGTATTAAATGATCACCCAAACTTTGCATAAAGGAGGCGCCACACAGGCACCACTGCGTCCCTTCAAGTAAGCACCTGCGGTGGGATACAAGGCACTTTCCAAGAAGCTAGAATAGTGCCAAAGACGTATTGTGACTCGGAAGCTTCACAACAGCACCATAAGATCGCTAGGCAACAACAAATTCGACAAGCAGAAGCCAAGTCTCAAGGAAGCGAATCAGACAGCGATCGGAAACATGGCAGTCTTCCCTCCACCTGTGCTCCACCTAGCAGCACCTCGAGGGAGAAGCTTTTCGGCGCATCTTCACTTCATTTTCCGAAAGACGGAGTTCACTGTCATCGTCCCGCCACTGCTTACCACTAAAAATTTCCTCCCATTCTTCGCCTTCAATGATGTGATGAGGACCGGTCTAGAGATCGAAAAACCACTGTTATTCACAACACTACAGAACACGAGACCAACTGCCGCAAAGCCCAAGACCCTAGTAGGGAGTGCCAACTCCCTTAGCATGAATGAAAGACAAATCTCTTACAAAAGGCAGCGAGCCAATGCAGGTCTCAGCTAAAGCATGGAGTGCTAATTAAAACATTCCACGTTACCGCGGGAATGCGTCTGTACGCATCAGTGTGATAGCATGTGAGTGCGTGTAAGTATGTACGTGTGTGTGCGTGTGAGCGAGAACTTGTGCACGAGTGTCTGAGTTTGTGCGTAAAGGTGTGAGCGCATGTGCTTGTGTGTGTTTGCGTGTGCGCGCGTGCCAACACCCATGGTTGCTTACGTCGCCTAGATGAATTAGGCGTGCTTTTCCGGGGCTGTTGCGCTTCTCCGTATTCGGACACAAAAGCCACGCCAGTAGCGAAACGTCTAAGTTACCAGGCAGTAAGGAAACCTGTAATGACGCACGAACATTAGGGAGCTTGTATTATAGAGATCTTATCATGGAGGTTGCCTTGCTATATAACTTATTTCTAGGTATGGAAATTGCCAGCCGCGAATCGTCAAACCTTGGAGCAATGCCACTACCACGGATCGATTATGCTAGCAATTACCCGAATCGCGGATTAAAGAACTGACGGAAAGACAACAAAGGGCCAAATAAGCCGTGCTATAGCTGTGGGTCAAAAGAACATTTTCAGACAGAGTGTGCCGTTTTCGAAATGAAAATTGCAATGCTTGTGGCAAACGAGGCCACATTAAAGCAGTATGCAAGACCAGCCAACGCACGCCTGGGAAGCGTGGCAATAAAACTGACAACAATCAGCACCTTTCATCACGTTAGTGGCGATCAAGATGAGGAAGTCCTTACCATTGCATCGTCAAGGAGTGATGCGCGCTACGTTATTGTGGAGATTAACGGAGTGAATCAGAGCCTACAAATAGATACCGGCTGTGCGCCTACCGTAATAAATCGGGGAACGTATTTAGCTATCGGTTTACCACCCCTGACAACAACCAGCATCTTTGCTACTTAGCTACACTAACAGCCAGATCCCAATAAAAGGGGAAGCGATTGTTCGAGTCTGTTTTAAGGGTATTACTACTGATTGCAAATTATTTGTACCAGTAGATGGGCATCGCAATCTTAACGCTGTATTTTACCCGGAAGCAAACACGGCTTCTTCGTATAGTGAGCTGGAGGCAACCTTAATGAGCAAGTACCCTACGTTATTTGAGAAAGGTCTAGGGCATCGAAGCAAACTGAAAGCCCAGCTAGTCTTCAAAGCTAATGCAACGCCAAAGCTTTTTAATGCTCATCATTTACCGCTTGCACAGAAAGAGCAAGTTGAAGCAGAGTTAAACCGTCTTGTACAACAAGGGGTAATAGCGCCTGTTGACCATTCTGATTTCGTTACACCCATTGTTCCCGAGCATGGGCCTTACAATGGACTGCGTATATGTGGCGATTATAGCGTTACCATAAACCCCCAGTTGGACGTAAATCACCACCCGCTTCCATTGCCTAACGAGTTGTTTGCACTTCTTAGTGGAGGGAAGAAATTTACTAAAATCGATCTGAAGGATGCATTTCTACAGATTGAGTTGGATGACGCTAGTAACGTTGCTACGAATATGAACACGCACAAGGGTTTATTTCAGTTTAATCGTATGCCACTTGGAATAGCCTCGGCGCCAGCTATTTTCAGAAAACAATGGATTCTATGCTACAAGGACTGCTCCATGTAGCTGCTTATTCTGATGATGCCTAAACCTAAAACAGAATCGGAGGTCAGAGCATTCTTGGGTATGATACATTACCATGCACGATTTTTGCCTCGGTTACATGATTTAACAGCCCCTCTTAATGACCTTTTAAAGAAAGGATCTTCAATGAAGTTCACGAAGCAGTGCAAGGACGCGTTCAACTTACTAATGAAGGCACTCACAGACGCAAGTTATCTAGCTCATTATGATCCCAGCGAGGAGTTATGCGTTTCGGCAGACGCGTCTAGCTACGGAGTTGGCGCAACACTATTTGATCGCTACAAGGATGGCAAGGAGAGACCGATATGTTAAGCATCAAAGACCTTTTCATCTGCACAAAAAAAACTATTTACAGATTGAACGGAAAGCACTGGCCATAGTATTTGCCGTCAGCAAATTTTATCAGTTTCTTTACGGACACCAGTTCGTACTTCAAACTGACCGCAAACCTTTATTTGACAACTATTTTTGGTTTCAAGAATGGAGTCAACCACGTAACTGGTGCACGCTTACAGCTATGGGCACTATTCTTGATGGGGTATAACTTCCAGATAAGCTACAAGCCTGCAGATCAAGTGGGCAATGCTGATGGCTTATCACGGTTACCGTGGGAGGAATGCTCACCCTTGGATGTAGATGTCATTGAGGCCCCAAAAGTAATTAGCCAGCAAAATCTTCCAGTGGACAGTTCCGTTGTGGCAAAGTACGATGTGAGTGATCCGATTCTGCAGAAAGTGAAGCGATTCGTGTTGTCTGGATGGACTCTGCACAACAAGGAACCTGGCATGGAGCCTTACTACAGTCACCGCAACGATATCACCATCGAGAATGGATGTTTAATGTGGGGCATGCGAGTCATCATTCCGCCTGCACTAAGAGCAAATACTCTCAGCGCATTGCACGAGGCACACTTTGAAATGGTGCGTATAAAGATGCTCGCGCGCATGCACGTATGGTGGCCACAGTTGGACGCTGACATCGAAGCGACTTGCAGCAAGTGTGAGACTTGCAAGTCTACGCAGAGGCAGCCGAATCGCCTTGCAAGTATACCTTGAAAAATGAGCAGTAGCCCTTGGAAAAGACTGCATGCAGATTATGCAAGTCCATTTTTGGGGAAGCATCGGTTCGTTGCTGTTGACGCACACTCGAAGTGGCCGATTGCTGTACCTACGTCATCCATCACTTTTGAGAAAACCATAGATCCTGAAAGATACTTTTGCTACGCACGGTCAATGTGAAACTATTGTCTCGGACAACGGCACGCAGTTCACATCATCAGAGTTTAAGAATTTCTGCAGAAAGCGGAAGATAACACATATTGGGACTGCTCACAGACAGCACACCCACAGTCTAATGGAGAAGCGGAAAGGTTTGTACAGACCTTTAAGCAGGCGATGACAAATACCGTACCGATCGGGAGAAAGGAGAAAGATGCATTAAGAAATTTTCTCATACACTACAGAATAACCCCTCGCCCCTAGACGGGATTGCCACCGTGTGAGCTATTTATGCGTCGTCACCTAAGAACAAACCTCGATTTGCTTCGTCCACAAACCTACAAGAGGGAATACCTACGTCCCACCTACACCAAGTCGCTCGTTCACAGTTGGATCATCAGTTCTCGTCAAGAACTTTGGCGCTGGAATGGAATGGATTAGAGGCAATGTTTCAGAAGTATTGGGCAAAGTCCATTATTTGGTTACAACCCAGTATGGCCTTGTCTGAAGGCATGCAAATCAAATAAAGAGTGACGTTTGGGACCCTGAGGACCCGGACACAGCTCGCCACAAGTCACTACCGACGTACCTGTCGTACCTGTCGTGGTACCACCCGCGTCGGTCGAGCTACGCTATCCAGAGTGCCGACACGCTCCACCTCAAAGGTACAGACAGTGAAGCAAACTTAGGATAAAGGACTGTAATGACGCACTAACATTAGGGAGCTTGTATTATAGCGATCTTATCATGGAGTTTGCCTTGCTATGTAACTGGGAGAGTGAGAAAAAACGTGCTTGATCAGGGAAGAGCGTTGGAGTCAGAGTCGAGAGAAACTGTTCGCGTTGTCTTTATTTGAGTTCTGAGTAAATCTTGGAAACCTAACAAAACGTACGAAACCACACATGGCCGGAAAACATCCACGTCATACATGAGCGGCAGCACAGCGCAAGCAAATCAAACTCCTACCATGTGAGGGTGATTCTTATCCTTCATATTGTGAATGAGCTTGTCAAGGGTCTAAATGAACAACCAAAAAAAAAAAAATGACGATACCGTTAGGATTAATCATAAAGAGCAGCAGTCTCACGCTCATTTCACTGCAGGAATAATAGACGCCGCGTCGAGGTGAAACTGCATCGGGGTGAGGCTGCATCGGAGTGAGGCTGCAAAAGGACGCTTTGTTTAAACAATGCCCAACTTCCCAAATCGCTTATTTTTAAAACCCAATTTAAGATTTAAAAAAAGAGGGCTTTAAAAACCTGAGTAATAAACTATACCACTTAAAACATGAATAGGAAAACCAATAAATTTATCAATAATGAAGGAATCGCAATAAAGAAAATAATAAATATAAGTATTTATCGCTATCACGTATGGCGTATTTAGATGTCTTGACATGCAGAGCCCAGACTCAAGCATCCAACGCAACAGCTATTTAACCTGTATCATATTTCCAAAATCAAACTCTACCCAATTAAGTATCCAATTAAGTAACCAAATATAAGTATTTATCGCTATCACGTATGGCGTATTTAGATGCCTTGACATGCAGAGCCCAGACTCAAGCATCCAACGCAACAGCTATTTAACCTGTATCATATTTCCAAAATCAAACTCTAACCAATTTGAAAACAAGACATTCTTCTGTGTGAAAGTAAAATTGAGTAAAGCTTTGAAGGTAAGCTAGAAGGCCTTTAATAAGCATGAACTTAATACCAACTTACTTCGCTCACTTCTAAACGCTCGAGAAAACATTAATACTTAATATTAACTTGCGGGCGTGCTAGGATAAATAATAGCAATATCGATAAATGCTTTATAGCTGTGGGTGGGCGAAAACGTCAGTTTGGCGTAACCCCCATGCTTTAAGGCAGGATGCAAGGAGCGTTAAATGATGCA
>QQSS02219766.1:0-10850 GCA_003687565.2 Craspedacusta sowerbii
TTGTCTTTGATTGTCTTTGCTGGCGTTGTGAGTCGCGCGATTCGTTAGTCCGCCATCTTTTCGCAAGAATAGGCCCCATCCCCTTTCCTCCGCAGTACGGTGTCTAGGGCCTGTATATAGTAAGCCATGCCGATGTTCCAGCTAGTCAACCTAATAAGAGGCGGACTTCAGTGGTTCCCAAACGGGATGTCCACGTGCTTGCGGCGGCGGCGTTCTCCATTATGATGATGACAGAATATTTTAAAACGCCTGTAAGAAAGTACTTGTCTCTTTTGGGGCGAAATCACACTGTGCTTTTTTTTCAGTGCTCACAATGTATTCTAGAATTTGCAATTATGTGAACTGAAACTCGGAAATGCGCTTAGGAGTTGAACTTGGTCATTGCTATTGCCATTTTTGGGATGTTGCATCAGTTCTTAACTTCTGGTGACATGGTAACAGTTACCAAAATGGTGCCTTTTTTGCATGGTTAGCTCGGCAAAAACATTTCAAGACAAGCCATTTTGCCTGCATTACCCCTTGAAATTGTATCCTGGTGGCATGGTGCAAGTTCTTCGTGGGCGAAACCATTGCCAACACAAAATGCTATTTGCGTTGTAACCTACACTGTTGAACAGTGTTTATGGTTTCCATTCCAGCGCAATATCTATCGTTTTATTATTTTTTTGAATGCGATTGTAAACTATTTACTAATAAATCCAGTTTATATCTGTGCTTCAGAGACAGGTTGCAGGGGGTGCAAATTCAGCTGGTTGTTATGCATGGTTAGGCTCATAGCTATAGACAGCCTTGCCAAAAGAAATGCAACTGCTTTAAGATACATTGGCTATAGGGACAACACATGCACATTCACGCATTTGCCAATGATGCATGCTTTTTACGCTATTGTATTGTTCTTCACAATCTTGTGTCTGCTACTTTGTTTGATAATCAGAATTCATTATTGAATTTGAATTTCACTCCAATCTTTGTACTCACTACATTCTTTGGTAGTCTTCCTTTCTTTGCATTGCATTTTAATCTTCTCCCGTTGCTGTGGAAGAATTAGGATTGGTTATTAAGATAAATATGGATAATTTTTATCATGAATGGTTGCATTTTTAAGTTTCCTTATCATGTCTGAGACTGTTGGCGGCCCTACGATATTTGGAAAAATCATTCGTAAGGAGATTCCAGCTGATATTGTTTACGAAGATGATCTTTGCCTGGCTTTTCATGACATCCATCCGCAAGCACCAGTTCATATTCTGATTATTCCAAAGAAGCCTATTCCCAAATTGTCTGATGCAAGTGAGGAGGATCAGGCTCTACTTGGTCACCTGATGTTAGTTGTGAACAAAGTTGCTACCCTAAAGAACTTGGAGAACGGATATCGTGTTGTCATTAACAATGGCAAGCATGGTGGCCAAGAAGTTTTTCATCTTCACTTGCATGTTCTTGGAAATCGGCAAATGAAGTGGCCACCAGGTTAATTATGCCTTTAAAAGTTTTTTGCTTGTCTGGAGCCTTTCATGAAAGTCCCCGAAAGAATTCATACTTCAGAATTCTTTTGTAGTGTAAGGGCAATGGATGAGATGTATGGTTTTGATGGTAGGCACTTGGGAATCAAGATAAAAGTCAATTCATATATAATTCGTTTTTCTTGGTTCGTGTTTCATTTAATTCTATTGAAAGATGATGGAATTTCAAGCACTAGTACTTCTGACTCAAACTTGTATGAGCTGGTTTGCCATTGCATGCCTTGAAATATTTGGCTTTGACGTTCCTAGTGATTGAAAACTCTCTTTCAATTAAAATGCAGATTTTTAATGCACAGATATGACCAACAATTTTGCATCTGTATATGTACAAATGTTGCGAGATGAAGATATTTATTGTGTAGGCAGGAGATCTTTCGGATCATGGTTAAAATTGAAGTTGCACCTCACTATATATACATAAACAGTGCTAAGTTAAATATAATTCATTCCATACTAGCTTTGGCTGACCATTCAGATGCATGGGGATCTTGACTGTATATGGTACGTTGAATGGTAGTGGATGTTTGGGGTATGTTGTAGGTCATACCTATCACGTGTATGAGGTAAGTGTTTAAGGTTTATGCCAAGACCCTCAACAACTACTTAGGGAACGTGAGCTGTTTGAAGCCTCGGTATATCCAGTGACTGTCAAGGTAGGGGGAGATTCTTTGAAAATGAGTGGTATTAGTGGTTGCGGATATCCAATATAAACCTTTTTGTAAAATCAAATTTACCAGTTGTATGTTGTTGTTCATGATTTGCTGTAACTAGAATCTTAATTTTGGGTCCTCTACCATAAAGCATTTTGGTTTTGCTAAGTATGTTTAGGTCACTGCAGCCCATGATGTACAAGTGCATAGGCAAAAGGATTTAAGCCTGGAACGCCCCAGAAAATCAACTCGGAGTTCTGTTGTATAAATAGTAATTTCAGGTACTTTCCAGGAACTTTATTATACTTCCTGGTACTTTCCATTAGACAGTCTTGAAATTATGCTAGTACATGATCACTTCCTCACAAGACAATATGCGTTTATACAAGTCGCATTCCTAAGATGGGAATGCGATAAGGCTTTCGCATCATGTAGTCCTTGGCACCCACTCCTAGCTGGTTCCAAGCAGCATTACATGTTGTTACTAATTGAGTTATAATGCTTGTGGAGTGTCACTTGATTGCAATGAAGCTGCAACATCGCTAGAACGGATCGCTCCTGCAAATAGCACATTATAAAATTCCTAATTTTTAAATATAAAAACACACATAGCTTATAACACGTATTGCGAGAGTCATTATAGCCGCCATTGCTGCTTAGCGTTTGTGATTTTCTCATGCATGAACCTCTGGTCTAGAGATTCACCGGTAAGCTAACACACTGTACCATTAAGATATTCCCAGCATATTATGCACTTGGTAAATGTACGCAACAAGTTCATTTTCGACCATTTATGTATAGGGCTACAGCATCATGTCAGAGTGGTTTAACCTGTGTATGCCTGAATAGCTGGGCCATAATTGTACCTGCGTGGAAAACCAGATCGTGCACTATGAGTGACCAGAAGAGTGTAAATGTGGCAACTATTTTTGAGCGAGCCTTGCGAAGAGAAATTCCTTCTGACATTGTATACGAAGATGACTTTGCGATGGCAATCCGTGATATTAATCCGCAGGCGCCTGTGCACATTTTGGTTTTTCCAAAGAAATGTATTCCGGCCATTTGTGACATTTCTGTTGAAGACCAGGCTTTAATGGGCCACTTGCTCATGGTGGTTCGCAAGGTTGCTCTCATGGAGACACTGGATGAGGGATATCGAGTTGTCTTAAATCAAAAGAAAGTGTGTGAGCCCGAATATAAGCGAGTGCATTTCCACGTGCTTGGAGGAAGACAAATGAATTGGCCGCCTGGTTAGTCGCCCAATGTGCGTCGGGATTTTTATTAGGACATTCTTCTTTTACCCAATGAATGTTTCTAAGCAGACACTGTTTAAGGTATCACATATAGTGGTTTTCCGTTGTTCTTATTTAGTTACGTTTGAAACAAGCATCCGACGCTTATTCAATGTTAGTTTTTTCTTCAATAATTCGAGTCCGAATTCGATTCATTTTTTAAATTCTGCATGGCATATTGGATTCGGCCATGAACTGGCTTTTGTTTGCTTGTCAAGGTTTTAACTTGTCAATGTAAATTTTATGCCTTATTAAATATAGACTAAAAGATTGCTTTAAGTGGAATCATGTAAGTACTGCTTTTTTCTTCTGCCTTGGGACTAAGACCAGTCGGTAGCAAATCTTGTATCCTGTGCATCTAGTTATGGGGCCTAGCCTTACGTGCATCCGTAGTCATTTAAAAGTGCCAGCTCATTTTTGCCCTCGGAAAGCGTTTAACCAATTAGGTCAAATTCATTTATTACTCCTTCAGACCTTATTTATCCAATGCGAAGCGTTGTCCTTCGCTTATGTACGGAAGGAAATTTCATCGGAAAAACTTATAAGTATTCTGCGAAAATCTCCAATACCCTTGGTTTGGACTTACACCATCTTTCATCAATCATTGCTCGATAAAATTCCTTTTCAAATAGTAACTTTGATGACCTATCAAGTTGTAAGAAAAGCTCAAATACTACGATTTAGAGGACTTGAACGACTTGTGCTTAAAGGAAGAAACCTCTATGGGCTCTTAACTATTAATATAGATTCTCTGAAGTCGCGACGATTGCTTAGATTACTTTCGTTACTTGAATATATTTTTTCTATAATTGCTATCTCTGAAAGTCGCATAACGTATAACATAAATTGTAAGATCGATATGGCTAACTGCTCATTTATCGACGTAAAAACGCAGTCAAAAGCTGGATGGGTCGGTTTCTATATTCATAATTCGGTGTATAGTGGAACTAAGGTGCGTCATGATCAATTTTTCCATTCGGAAAATCAAGTTAAAGCAAACATCGATATTAGCAAGCAAAAGAGAAAAAATATTATCTTTGGTTGTACAAGTATCCTGACATGCGTGCTCAACATTTTATGAACTTTTCTGTCTTAGTACTTTAAGCTTTCTTTGCAAGAAACAAAAATTTGTCTTCCTTTTTGTGAGACTTTTTTTTGTGAAACAAACTATAAATTTAGTCAATCCTATCAAATTTTTTAGAAAACAAGAGTTCCTGGAGGAAGTTGCATGGCTTGATTGAACGTGCACAGCTAATAAAGCTTGAAGAGTTGATGTGTTAATGACTATATGCTAGTGGACATTTACAAAGTCGGGCCAATAACGTCTTCAAGAGTATTTATATGCGATCATGGTGCGGAACGGAAGTCCGTAGTATTTAATTGTTAGAGGACCACAGCGCTGAGATTCCATGAACAATGACGAAATAAAGACATACTCATAGAGCATTTTTTGCAAGTTTAAGCAAGATCCTAGCATTAAAAATTCGAGATACAGGATGCATAAGAGCTATAAGACCCTGAGATCCTTTCGCGCCAATAATGCATTTCCATGACTATTTCCAACAAAATACTCGTAATATTGAAAAAACTTGATGTTGTCTTATTGCTGAAGCCAAAATCCAAACCTTATGGGAAAAATCGAAGTTTACATCTAATAGAATGACATCAAGTGGTCATAGATTTTCATGCCTGACATAGTGAGTTCCTTTTGAATATTTAGAGATTCTATAGCAAATACCTAATTTCAAGCATGACTTCAAGAAGCAGCTCGTTTCTATCAGACACGACGGCCTATGAAGTATCTAAGGTAATTGACAGTCTCCAGACATAACCGTTGGGGAAAAGACGTTAAATCATTATAAAATAAATTATTAAAACTGACAAAACAAAGCATAAATTAAAATTACATGAACATAGGAGCAACAATGGATTCGTTTCGGTATGATCTGGCGCACGGCCGGTCACTGTTTACGATCAAGCGGTATCAAAAGGGCCTGCTGCTAGCTGTTTTTTCCTCACTCTTGTGAAAATTTCTTAGTGCGACATCTCGTACCAACACTTCTTCTGTTAGCATTTGATAGTCCTCTCTTTCTCGCAAATATTCCTGCTGGAGACTGTTAAGAATAGCCGACATTACTTCATCATCAGAATTAGTGAATGACTAAGCAACAACGACTTGACTGCCCAAACTACTCATAACTGCTTACATTCCTTTTTTAAGTATTCAGGAGATGACTTCTTTCTTTCATTGTCATCAGTTAGTAAGTTACTATATGTTCATCATAACACTGCTACGAGACATGTCATGTTTAAAAATTAAAAAAAAAACAATGTTTCTTTCCATGCAACAGATCTTGGTACAAGTCAAGAAAACACAAGAATGAAACAAGATAAGAACAAGTGCGATTTGGTTATGAGAAGCAATTTCGTTCAGCACAGAAAATCTATGCCAATTCGAATTTACTATAAATTCGATTTCTTATAAATTGACCAGATATAGTGCACCAGATATGATTCGTCGAAAAGATTCACCTAATGCATCTAAGGTCTACATGCAAATGTTCAATTGAGTTCCGGTTTTTCATGTCATAGCTTATTAAGGATATTTCAAAGAAGTCTGAGGACCATATTTAGAAATTTGAAAAAGAAGGGTTCGCACCAACCGCAGTTAAGTCACCACTGAGACAAATGTAACTCAGATAGCTGTTTTTTTTTTCATCAAGGAAACCGAAACTTTGTAAATGCTAGAGTTTCGAGAGATGGCGCACGAAAAATAGTGATCCTACTTGGTGCGTGTTGTAGTTGTTTGTGATGGGACGGGAGTATTTTGCAAATGATCGCCAATGATAGCAAATGAAGCAAGTCGTCGGAAATTGGTTGAGTTAAAGAAATCGATACTTGCCTACAAAGAGAGCCTCGAACTGGTCGATGCCTTTCATCGCACTGTGCCAGGCGACACTCTTCTTCCGGGCCTTTCCAGGTCATCCCAGTCGTCACTTGCCACAAATCCCCCATTCTAAAGCTGCTGGAAATAAAGGATTGCCCGACCGTATTTGTAGTCGGCCGGATCAACTAGGAAGCGCCGTACCTGGTTCAATCCGAACCGGCAGAACGCTCTGCGCTCGTGGAACAACTTTTTGGAAAGAGAGAATGAGAATTTTCGAGCTTGCCTTCTTTAGAGCATGGTGATTCTAAGCATAGTTGATGCTCAGCATGAGTAAAGTTGCTGTTCGCATCCGTCAGAACTCTTTAAACTAATAATGTTTTTACCCTTTGACGTCCTGTGCATATCATGGGTAGCCTGAAAGCGTGGCCTATACTGAGCTTCATTCCTGCGGAGATTGCGAGCCAAGTAAAAAAAGCCTTCGTGTTTGGTGGTGCTGGCAACGAAGCGTTTGTTATTTTTGACAACGATGACGTTTATGGATTAGGATTTAATGGAAATGGATGTCTTGGGGTTGGCGATACTAGTAGTGCGTTGGAACCTAAGAAGATCGATTTTCTTTGCAAGAAAAAGATTATTGATATTGCATACGGCATGGGTCCTCATGTTCTGGTAGTAAATGTTTAGTGCGGATGTTATTTTATTATATACGTAGGAGTTACATTTCCGGAAGGTCCTCGAAAATATGATAGTAGGTTAGAAGTCCATGTCTGCAGATTCTGGACTACGTATGCTTGGCACATTGGTAATCTAGGATGGTTGGTTTCTTACCGGGCTGACCGAGATGAATTTACTTTTTCATGAACTATTTGAAGTTTTACCGACTTGCGAAATATGGTGCTGGTGATTATTCTGCTTATTGATTGTTGTCCATATCACTTCTCAACTTTACAACGCAGAGTGATGCAACGAATCAAGGGGAATTTTGCAACCCTGCTGTTTTGCACATGTTAGGAGTGGTGACTTTCTGATAGCTAGCCTTTATAAGCACTTCATAAATGCAAAGAACTCGCCAATGAAAATGCGTGATGAAAATGAATCGCGTAATGAAATCCGAATCACTAGGTTGGGAAGCCACATTCTACTTATTATCCATTTGCACATTTTAGTGCTAGTTTTCTCATGCCTGTGTCTTTATTAGTTGTCTTCTGATAGTCAAGGTGTTCTGTGTGCAATCCACCTCCTTTTAACAAGTTGACAATTGTATATTGATGTAATGGCTCTTTTTAGACTTAGTCTAAAAATGAAATCTGTTCCTATTTAGTAACCTAATCCTGATCCTTAATCGCGCAGACATCTTAATATCACTGTTTTCTCTTTTGATCATTTTCAATCACTTCGAGTAACCTCTTTCTCCTTTTGTGAGACTACGAAGTCCAAAATTTTTCTGCTAAAATTAAATTCTGCTATGCTTAAAACTACAAATTCCCTGGCAAAAGGTTTGTTGAATAGTTGCAGTGTCATAGCACCACCATGCTGTGATGCTTCTACGTCTAGTAACACAAAAGACTTACCATGGCTTTATCCCCAATCCTGTGTTTCTTCAAATATTTGTGGCAGGCATGGCAAATCAGCCTGTTAGGATGGAAAGCATTATTACAAAATAATGCTTCCTGTTAATTAGCCCTCTCAGTCTGGGCTTGTTTTTGGCTATGTGTGTGAAGAATGTTCATGTACAGTAAAGTACCAAGCAAAGACTTTGTAACTTGTGAGTTGAGTAGAGAGACTGGGATTCGGGATACACGGCTACTTTTCCAATATTTTTGAAAAATCGAAGCGATTACTCAAGACGGAATCATTCCCATCCCTACCAATTGTAAATGCAGTGTTTCCCTAAAATTCAGATGTTCAGGTTTTCAAGTAAGAGGTAAACCTATGTAATTTTTAATTCAAAATGTTTCAGTGAATGTTTGGTGTCTCTATTAGATAGCATTGGCCTTTGACCAACAGAATCCCTATTTCGGGTGTAGGGTGGCAAATCCCAACAATCATATATCAGCTTTGATGAACACCCTTGGCTATGAATTAAATATAATTAAATATGGGGAAGCAGACAAATGCTGAAGGAAAGATGGGGCAACCCCAAAGCAGGAAGAAAGGTTTAGGTTTGAAATATGCTGACTAATTTTGTATGCAGTTATTTTGACATAGCACTGTTGTTAGGCATACATGGGAACTACTCTCTCTACTTGACAAGATGAGGATCCAGACCTAACAAAAGAAGCAGATGTACTTTTCTAATCGCTATGATAATGGAAAGTTCAAGGCGAAGATTAAAGCTAATAATTTTCGTGACGTTTCGGTCCTTTGCTTGGACCATCTTCAGACTACACGAACAAGAATACAAAAAAAAAAAAACAAATAACAAAACAAGCAGAGCACACATCGCCAGAATCACATCCTCGAAGTGAAGCTAAAATAGCTTCAACTTAATCGAGTCTGACTGTACGTTAACTTAACTTCTCTCGAGCTGACCTGCGCAAGCTACTCCAGCTAGTAGTAAAGGATTAACTCTTTACATTTGATGGTACTTTGTACGTGCAACATGATGGCGTTATCTTGGGATGGAAGCTTGGTCCCCAGATGACAAATACAATCATGGGCTATTTGAAGGAGAAACTACGCGACGAAGGATTAAATTTCCGAGTTTTACAAACGCTTTGTCGATGACACCTTGACAATAATGCCTAGCGAAATTGCGGCGAAGTTTCCTTAGTGAGCTTATCGGTCTTCGTGCATCGCTGTCCTTTACAGTGGAAGTGGAACAGAACAATGTCATCTCATTCTGTGGGGCGTGGATAAACACAGAAAAGCGGATACTATCTACATCTGTTTTTCATAAGCCAACGGACACCGGTCTCCTACTGCACTTCCAGAGTCACATGGATGTTCGATACAAGAAGTGCTTAATCATGTCAATGCTATATAGAGCGTATCGTTTAGCGGTTGGTCCGCCTTTAACGAAGAAGTCGACCACTTACGAACAACGTTTCAAAATTTGGCCTACCCGTCAGCTTTATTTGACCGGATAGTATTTGACTTAATTGAAAAGTGCATTACCCGCCAACGTAACGTGGATGATAGTTTCGCCGATGAGATGGTGCGATTCACTATTCCATATAAGGATGAAAAGAGCGTCAGTAACCTATAACATCGTCTAAATCATCTCGCATGCAGAATGCGGTTACCAACTCAGCCAATCTTCACGAGCAGAAAAATTGGCGAAAGTTTTAGACCAAAGAAAGCCAAGCCAACCCAATTCATGTCTTTGGAGGTTTTGGCTTGCAAAGTTAAATTAAATCTACGGCTTGAAGTTTCTACTCCGAGTTATAAAGGTTTGATGCACATAAACTGGAGCATTTTTTTTAGGTAATAGGAAAATTGTATCAGCTGCGTGCGGGCAGTCGTTCTCTGTTGCGTTAACAGACGATGGTGAAGTATGTGTGATTTCCATGTGTTTAGTGGTATAATAGTACTCGTAAGCATGTGCGAGAGAATATGTTAATCTAAAATTTTTCACTGCAGTTTAGATCGTTTTTCAGTATAGGATCTCCTGGTATGTGCGTAGGCAGATTGCACCATAAAAAAGGGAAGCTGTCACGGTGTTTGTAGAGTGGCATCAATAAGTCGTATTTAGACGACAATGAAAATGTAGTTAAGTTTGCGTGCATTGATTTTACTACGATACCTTCACTGTAATTTTCATGTTTGCGCTGTTGAATTCAGCTCTACTCGTGGGGCTACAATGGCAGCGGTCAACTTGGCCTGGGAACAAGCTCAAATCAACAGAATCCTGCTCGAATTGTTGGACTTGGTAGCAAGTTCGTCAGAAAGGTTGGCGCTAGCTAAACTGTTTTAAAATCTGATTGACTGTCGTCTGCCAGTGCCGTTCCCATCAGATCCAAATGTTTCGTCCAAACGACTGCGCGGTACGGACGAATTTGTGCAGTAAGAAATACTAAGGTTATCAGAAATTGTATTGAGGACCAAACTCTGTTCGCAAGAAATCAAAGAATAAAAATTAATACCCTAGCTGAAAGACGGCGATACAACAAACATACATTTTAGCAAATAACCAACAAAAAAAAACTAGTCAATTTCTGCAGCTTCAAAGATTATGGCCATTATGTCAAAATTTAAGCATGTCCCAAGGATCGTAAGCTGCACTTAAGATTTCAAGGAAACTATGGAGAAACAAAATACCGTTAAACAACAAAGCGCTAGAAACTCAACCACTATTGAACATTCATTTGAACCAACCAACACTTACCTACGCTCTTTAGTACAACGGATGAGAAAATACGGAAATAACAATTAAATGCAGGACTTTTAGTGATTTGTAATGACTACGCAAAATCATAAGGGACGAATCAGAGCTACAGAAGCGAACGACAAGCACAGAAGCGAGGTAATCCCTTACCTTTCCTCATACTCGGTCACTTCT
>QQSS02219788.1:0-10850 GCA_003687565.2 Craspedacusta sowerbii
TATGTGTGTGTGTGTGTATGTGTGTGTGTGCGCGCGCGTGTGTGTGTGAATGTGCGTGTTTGCGTGTGGCAGTTTACATTATCAAAAGCAGGTCCCGGCTTGGAAGACCAACATCAAAATTCTTGCAAAAAGCAAAAAGATCTGAACGTCCTCATGTCGAAATTCATATGCTAGAATAAAGCCAACAAGCGATTCAAAATTTTAGCAATGTACTAGTTACCCTCACCTCTGTTTCAATATTGAGTGGGATCAAGAGATGCTCTCCCTATACAAAAACATACAAAATCCATAAATAATAAACTAATTACGCTAAGACGCCAGAGCTGACAGCAGACATCAACAGAAAAAATATCATATTAAATATACGCCTCAACATGTGCACATCATCAAAATATCTTTTTAAAATGGCAAAACAAAAATGCAATCAAACCCTCCACATCGCTGATCACAAAAATCGAAATCTATCAAAGATTCTTTGCAGATGCTGCTAGGAGAATTCGATTTAAACAATAGCCTTGCGGCATTGTCACAGCTAATGCACTTCTGCCATAAACAGTTTCCTGCATCATCCATGAGGAAACAATGACGCCCATTGATGCTCAAACACTTCAACATTAGGAAACATAAAAAAAAAGGAAACAAACCAGATCCAATGAATTTCTTCGTTTACAATGCATTTCCTTAACCCGCGGCATACCCAACTCATTTTCCAAAGTACAGTTCTAAATGTAAGCAAGTGTAACATCACCCAGACGGGGCAGAACAAATGCCGGTCCATTGTCGCACGCAACAATGAAACAAATCAAAGTTAATGACCAGCAACAAGCAGAGGAGAAATTAAAACCTCAATAAAAACATCGAACTTGAGCACAACGTTGATTCATACTGGCTGTGCTCCAAGAAGCTAAAATAGGCAGAAAGGACCCTGCCAAAAATAAGAAATGGTAGGTCACTGGAACTGCTCTATTGACTTACTCATTTAGCTGTAAGAATTTTAAAAACTCTGCCCAACAAGTCACTTAGCTTTGAAAAGATTTCATCAAGAGAAGCCTATGATGTTTTACACAAGAAACACGAATAAAAATATTGCCATCATGAAGTGAATTAACGACGAGACACCACAAAACAGTGAACCAAAAACAATAAACAAAAGAACAATCGTGAGTAAAAATAAGATGAATGAAGTGAGGATGCATATACCTTAATCCTCCAGCAGCTGTCAAAGCACATACTGAACTGAAGCGAATAGGTACGATCATCTTTTTCTGTATCTTCGCATTCAACTAAATATCAATACCAAAACTTGTAATATCAATTTAAACAGCAAGACCAAAGGAGGTGACACAACAGTTTTCTTACTTTTTATTTTATTCTATACTATTATATGTGAAAGCTCCACCACCTTATCACATCTCACCTATGAAAAACTTCCAGGTGAAATTCCAGGCCATTTATTCCTTCACTGTGACATGCATAAAAACAACTATGCTTAACACGATGAATGACAAATGAACAAAAGTTGGCCAAAGTCGAAATTTTTTTTCTTCTCTAGTTAAGTTCACTGGAACTCTGCAGCACGCTAATGCCGTGGTTAATTTACGTCACAATGCCATCATACCATCACAATGCCATCAGGCCATTACAAGTAGGAATCTACCAAACACCATAAGCGCAAAAGCTCTTCAAAAGCATAAGCTTTTCTCTTATGAACCAATGTTTGTTAGCTTATTAATACACAGCATTCCAAAACAATCATCACAGAAACATACCTTTGATAAAAATGCTAGTATCATCATACAAGGCATTCACAAATGATATTGAAGACTAACGAGAGAAAACAAATTACAAATTATTAGCAGAGGCACAAAACCTTCCAACCTATAGTTAGTCTACCTTCTCTGATTAAGTGCATCCTTATACTATCAACATGCTGAGAAACCTCCGGATAGGAAGATGCCAAAAATACTCTAAAAAAGAAGTGGTCCGACCAAGTGCTCCACGACCTGACCTGCACTTTGTTCGTGACAGGAAGGCAGGCTGACCTCCAATCGGCAAAGGAAGCAGCGCGAAACAGAGATCAATGGCGTGGCCTTCGACGAAACGCTATGTGGGCAGCTACAGCTTATCGCCGCTAAGCTTTAATGAATGAATGAATGAATGAATACTATCAACATAAAGCACTGAGCTAATAGGTGACCTAATAAAAAATCAGGCAAGTACCCGCCACTAGCAAACCAACGTAATAATATGTTATTAGTTTATTGTTTAACTCACGGGCTAAGACGTATTCTCGCATGGCATATGCAAATTCTAATACAAGAAAACCGTAGTTTAAATTCAGCAGTAAGAACCGGTTATAAAGTATGATGGTAATACAATACTATTATTATTATTATTACTATTATTATTATTATTATTATATTTTTATATATTATTAATTATTATTATTTATTATATATTATATTATATATTTATTATATATTATATATATTATTATTATTTTATATATTTTATATATTATTATTATTATTATTATTATTTTATTTACTATTATTAAGGCCGCGTGGCCGAGTGGTTAACGCGCTCGTCTCCCAAGCGAGACATTCGAGCGGCGAGGGTTCAAACCCCGGTCCGGCCGTGCTCGACTCAGGCATACATCCCCTCGGGGTCGTTAAAATGAGTACCGCTCAGCGGCGTAATTACAGGAGTAATTACGGAAGGATTTGTCGGAGTCGATAAAGCCTGTGAGGTGACGTCTACGTGACTGCCAGGCTGTGAAAGTTTGACTAAACAATGGGATGTCTAAGATGGCATCATCCGAGGCACCATGCCTAGAATAGTGAGTGGTGCCGAGGTCTACAGATTGTGCCGTGGAAAAATTGAAAAAAATATATGAAGTTTAAAAAAATTATTATTATTATTATTATTATTGTTCTGGTTATTATTATCCCATTAGTAATTATTATTATTTTGTTGTTATTATTATTGTTATCATTATTATTTTTATTATTATTAATTTTTATTATTATTATTATGTTATTAAAGTGCCATTATGAACTTTTATTATTGAGTTTTACTCGGGCAAGCTATTTGTTTGTATATCTGTGCGTTCATTGGATCCTTTGTTGCTGTATCGCAAGTGGTATGGTACGTCGTTGATCCTGTTCCATACCCTTCCGGGTCATCTCTTCTTTGTGTTTGCAGGCCTCCAGTGCGACCGCACGCTTTCATTGACTGGCCAAGCTTCGTGCCCATACGATTTTGGAGGTGCAAATCCAATCAGGTATGATGCTGGCAAGCACCCTGCGGCTCCTCATGCGCCTGCCGAGATAGCACCTGCCAAATGCTTCGTTTCACCTGGACTTTCTCAGATTGATCAGGTAGCTTGCGAAGGTTTTCATGGCAGAGGCAGTGATCGTCGAGACAAAAACGGCAAGATCGACTCTCTGCAGCGTTTTGGAGACCGCCTTAACCACGAGGAGGCGATGTGTTTGCACGAAATGCCAGCTGGTAAGGATTGCATCCTTGCCGAAAGTCACTTAGATGCGACATCGTGTAAAGCCAAATCTGAAAGCCATGCCTGCTACGATGCTTGCGACGGATCCGCTAATGCGTTCTTTGCCGTAAGTCAAAGTGCGGACCAAATAGTTCCAGTGACTTCTCTTGATGCGGGACAAGAAAATCGGAAGGCGGAAAGCCAGTCCTCGTCGCAGCTGCTTTGCGAGGTCTGCCACGTGCCTTTCGGCTCGCCGGATGTGCTCAAGGAGCATCGGCGAGCGGCTCACGGGAAAAAGTTCCAGTGCAAGTACTGCAGCAAGCGCTTCAACGACAAGTACAACATGCGCAAGCACGTGCTCATTCACGTCGGCGAGAAGAAGCACAAGTGCGAGTTCTGCGAGAAGCGCTTCCTGCGCAAGGACCACCTGCGCAGTCACCTGCAGACGCACTACAGCCGCAAGTTCGGCTGCAAGATCTGCGGCAGGGGGTTCAAGACGCTCGACACCTACCAGAAGCACGTCAAGGTACACAGGGAGGGCACTTACTTATCCATGACGAACAACTTAGACGATATGCAACCGTTAATTGCCCCGTCTTCTTCCGAAGCGTCCGCTAATGCTAGCCATTGGTTCAAGTCTGAAGATGTGGATTCACGCCCGCTCGTTCTGCAGAACGGCAGTCAGAGCGGAGTCCGTCAACGCAATGTGTTTGTCTCAAATGCCCCGATCATTGCCTTGGGTGACCCAAGCCCGACTGAGGTCTCCGAGAATTTCCTTCCCACTGTTCCTTCTGGGAAATCGGCAGGATGTACGAGGCATTCGGGAGAAGATGCTGTCGTTGAAGATACTTGCAGTATGGAGAAGAGTGGTGCTGCAGATGGCGTCAATCTGAGAGGTTTGATTTGTTCGTTTCTAGCGAGGCTCGTTTGGTCGATATTTGTGCAAGATCTACGTGTATCGTGTATGTGTATGTGTGTGCGTGTATTGCGTTGCTGACGGTGTTGCCGGCCGTTTTGCGTTTGCTTTCTAGTATCATCTCTCCCCGCGTGGGTATATTTTGGTGGTAAATGTTATCGTCGTTTTTTGGAATAGTTATCATTAAGCATATCTGGAACATATGAGTATTTTGGAGTAAATTTTACGATGATATCGTCTTAATTGTGCTGCTGTAATGTGCACCACGTGGCGTTTATCTTGTTAGTAGGCAGTCCATTTTTTTCGATCAGGTGTTACTTTTTACAAATGTAATTTTTTTAAAATATTAATTAATTATAAGTATTTGTTTATTTTATTTATTTATTTTTGAATTTATTATTATTATTATTATTATTATTATTGTTATTTATTGTGTTAATTATTTATTTTATTAAATTACTTATTGTCTGTTTAAGTTGACGTTTTTTTTTGTAAAAAGCGAAAAACTGGTAAATAGAGAACAGATGAGAAGTTGGACTTGCTGAACCAGGTTAGAAGAGGAGGTCTGCTTGCGACAGCTCTACTATTCTGTCAGCTCTGTAGCTCAGAGTCCGCGCTGGTGCAAATTTTGTAAACGTTCGTCATCATCTGACATAAGAGCGGAAACGAATTATTAATAACTGAATATATGCTTTTAGAAAGAAAAAGTTGCGTGAATACTAATGGAAGTAATATTGGGGCTCATGGTAATGCCCCCATAGGTACAGTGAACAATCTCTTTTGATAGCGAGACGTTTCTTGTTACAATCCATGCCAGAAATGTGAACGTTTTGTGGGTTTGTAAGTTGTAAGTTAGCATCTGCTCTTGCAGGATGTCTTAGAATGCATAATTCATTGTATTGTGTATTTCTAGTTGTGATTTTAGATCTTTACGCTATGCTGATTGATTCTATGATGGTTTTGCCAGTGCGCGTGTAGGCCTTATAGTTGCAGGGTAGGGTGCGATGAGGATATAACTGGATGTGACCGAGGGTAGGTGTAATTAGTTCTGGAAAGTTGTTGCGTCCATGGTATGGTGCCAATCGTTGTACCGGTCGCCCTTCTGTTTCCAGGCTTTGTTGGGGATGTTGAAAGTTTGCTTGCGTGGCGAGCAGCTGTGGTTTCTCCGGTGAATATCGACGGTGTCATCAATTCGGGTGAACCGTGTATTTTCTTTTTCGAGATGCTAAATAGGTTGAGCTGTTTGTGCACGCATTAAAGGACCTCATCAATATTTCTGGTAAATTTAAACCTAAAAACCCTTCATCATCAGTTTGCATCTGTACTATTGAGGCTAGGGAAATTGGTTCAAATGGGAAGGTTCTCATATACAACTTGTAGCAGCGACAGCTGAGTTATTCTGCTCAAAGTTTCGACTATGCTTATTAATATTTATGACGCTAGGGTGAAAAGTACCTTAGTTTTATTGCTAGCTCGTTGGGTCCCTTTCTTCTCGTTTGTCCTTTAGTGTAAACTTGTGTAAGTTGGAGTTGTCTCGCTGTGTTGATGCAGATGGGAACGAATCTATTCAATCTTGCCAGGCTTGCTATGCATTTCTGATTTCGCTGGTTTTATCTGCACTCACGCTAAGGTGTGGATGTATTATACCGCGACCACACACACACGCACACACACACACACACAAACACACACACACACACACACACACACACACACACAATTGGGCTGTTCGCAACGTGACATGTAAGTGGGTGCAAACAAACTAAGCTTCATCTAAGCAAGGTGAATTTTGCAGACTGTTGCTGCCAGGTCGCTAAGTTGCATAACAATAACTTGCCTGATAATGGCTAACGTTAAATTGATCAAATGCGTCCATTAAAATAGCTGCATATAGTTATGTTTGTTACCATGTTGTGCCGGTTTGAAAACGTGGCGAGAATCTCATTTGACTCGGTTGGTATTTCGTCGACCATTGAATAAGAATAACAGATATGGAGGCATGTGTTCGTTGAGAATGCTCTTCTATTCCGCCGTTTTTAAATGTTATTCAATTGTCTTCCTGCCCTAGGTGCGACAAGAACCCGCAGCTCGTCTTGTTGAACGCCAGCTCCCATGTTCCCTCCACTTGCGAGACATGTCGGCAAACTAAGTTTGGAAAAGAAATTTCAGTCCCTTCTTTGGTGTAAGCCTCCATCTCGAGCAAGACTTAGTTGCTTTGGTGATTCGTAGTTTGCGAAGGTTTGAGGCCTGAAGCGTAAGCGTTTCCTCGTGGTAGAATTATTTGTGGCTGCGCGCAGAGGTTCTCGGCATAGGCGAGGGCTTTCGAAGCTGTTGAACTGGAGGTACCAGTCGCGATGTTCAGTGCTTTGTCCGTGTGTACGGCGTGGCATGTGAGTCATCTGGCGTTTGCTCGGCTCTGGTGAGTCTTACACGCGGTAGCTGCTGCGAGTTCTCAGGTGCAGACGTAAGATACTGATGGCAGGTGTACATGGGCGGCTGTTGGTCTGGTTGTGGTAACGGTACTCTTCTCATCAGAAGAACATTTTTCCTATCTACAAGCACAGGCAATCGCTGCTTCTTTATTCTAAGCGAATAGCATTTCACTTTGGCTTGGGCGGTCGTATTCTGGCGAATGGATGAGCTTGGCCTAGTCATCGACACGTAGTACACCAGATCATCTCGCTCAGCTTCTGCGCTAGTGGCCATGATAGACTTTCATCTTTTAATGATAAAACCGGGTGAATTTTACGAACTCTTTAAGTGCGCTTTGCGGCTTTTACGATCAGTTTTTTTCCTCGTGTGTTAACACGGCTAGCTGACAAGCTGCGTCTCCTTGACTAGGTGTCGAATGCGAGGACTGTGGCTCGAAGCTCATCGACGAAGAAAGTCGCCGTGCGCACCGATCGAGCTGCCCGTTGCGTTCGTGGCCGTGTGGTCGATGTGCCATTCTCTTCGACAGCGCCTCCGTGCTGCAGCAGCACTGCGTCAAGGTTCACGCTATCGAACAGACGTCGTCGAACTGGAAGTGCAAGACGTGCGACGTCGACTGCCGCAACTCGAAGGAGCTGAGTCAGCACTACGCCGCCGCCCACGTCGACATCCAGAACTTCGCCTGCTCCGTGTGCGCCAGGAAGTTCGTCGACCGCTACAACCTGAAGAAACACATGCTCATCCACGTCGGGCTGAAAAAGCACCGCTGCCCGGTCTGCGACAAGGGTTTCGTCCGCAAGGATCACCTCAACACGCACATGAAAGTCCACAACCGCGACGTCCGCTTCTCTTGCCACGTGTGCGCTAAGTCGTTCCGCATCAAAGATCTCTACCACAAGCACATGAACCTTCATGGTCTAGAAGGAACCGTGTACCGACCGAAAAGCCTTGCACGGCCTTCTCATGATGACGTGCTGCCCGTAGTTGATGTCATGTGATATAATGCGTGCATGGTTGAGTGCGTTTTCAACGCAAGCCAAGTGTGAAAGGCGATTGAAGCTCGCTAATGGTTTTTCTTCGGCCTGGGGTTAGATTTGGAGATGTGAAGATAGCGTATTTATTGTTATTAATTCGTATTCGATAAGGCTTATAAGCCGTACTGCTCTACAGGGCAGGCTTGCGCTTGTGCTGTTTCACCGCTGTGTGGTCTGGTCTGTTGGTTGCTTTCGCAAAGCTAAATTCGTTACAGCAATAGCGTGTTTCGTGCTGCCTGAACTCTATTTGTCACTGATTGGTTGCCCTGTACGAGTCTTTGCATACCGTTTTCCCGTTTGTTTGTGTCTGAGAGTTCTGGGCTTGTTAAGCTGCCTTTGAAAGCATCACCCTGGTTGCGCATGCGTCAGTATTGTTCATGGCTGACGTTGCTTGAAGTTGCTGTTGGCGGGATGGCAATGTTTGCACGATGCGGAGCGAACTGCGTCAGACGTAGTTTTGCACTGCTGTTTATGAAGCAGATATGGAAGGCGCGATGTTGAGCGGGAGTGCAGAAATTGTTTGCGAGCGAGTGAATTGTGGCGGAGGCAGAATTTAATAGATTGAGCTTTGAAAGCATTATCTATGTGCCACGTGATATTTAGATTATTTTGCCGTAAGTTATTAACTTGCTCAGATACGCGAGTCAGTTTTATGGCTGAGGATTTCAATTTTTATTTTTAAGTATGAAGCTACCACAGATTTTGTTGCTGTTGTAATTTTTATTCTTTTTGTTGCTGTTGTTGTAGTTATTTTTGATTTTGTTGTTTTTTGTTGTTGTTTTTTGTTGTTGTTATTGTTGTTGTTTTTGTTTTTGATGATGATGAGGATCCTTATTTGTGTCGTTTCTGTTCCTGCGTGATACTGTGCAATTGATGAAAGCTTTCCTGACTGTGGAAGGTGCTCTTGATTTCGAGACAGCGCAGTGGTTCGTAGTCAGTGAGCTGGTCGTGAAACATTAGCTAGTGGGCTCCGCTTCATCCTAAGTTGCATCCTCTAGCTTAGTGATTACTCGTCGGGAATAAAGCAGTTGGCATTGGCATCTCCTACGTAAAAATTCTTATTTTTAAATTTTTTTTTTGTCTTCTTTTAAATGAAGCCTGTGTACCAGCATTTCGCGAGGCATTGATTCGTGTGGTGTCTTGCTAAGTTGCGTGTTGCAAGGTTGCCTGTTGTAAAGTTGCGTGTTGAAAGGTTGCCTGTTGCAAAGTTGCGTGTTGCGAGGTTGCCTGTTGTAAAGTTGCGTGTTGCAAGGGTGCCTGTTGTAAAGTTGCGTGTTGCAAGGTTGCCTGTTGTAAAGTTGCGTGTTGCAAGGTTGCCTGTTGTAAAGTTGCGGGTTGTAAAGTTGCCTGTTGCAAAGTTGCGTGTTGCAAAGGTACGTGCTTTGTGTATTCCAAATTCACGCTTAAGAAATACTCTTCAGGAAGTTTTAGATTATTGTTTCTAGACTTTTTTTATAGCTTCCGTTGAGTCTTTTCAGACAGATTGAGATTAGCGTACTTAAAAAGCAAGTATATTTATATACATGTATGTTGTCTGCGTTGGCTTGTATCGGAAAATATAGAATAGTGGTCTTATATACATAGAGTAGTGAAGTATTATCTAGAGGAGATATTTTAGATACACGTGTATGACTTCGGTCTATAAAGTAGTAAGTGGTGTGGTCACATAAAAAGCGCTTTATTTTACAGACTTCCTTCTGGGCAAAAAAAAAATTCTATTTTAGAGGGGGAGGGATTTTTTCGTGCGTTGCTTTACGCCTAATACGGTTTGGAAATAGACAGGGCCATTGGTCTTATTGTGCCAAGAAGCTAGTGATCTGACGTTGGCAGGCTGAAAGCTGAATGTTTTGCTTTTGCGATTCGGTGATCTTTTATCTATGATAATGGTGGCGGGACTCTTGCTTACTTACTATATTATACCATTGTTTCGGTCTGATCCGAAGCGTGCGTTCGCTTGAACATTCTGTTGGTAGTTTTTGGATTGTCTCACTTCGTAGTTAATTTTTTTTTCGCTGCACTGATGATAGCCTCTTCGATCGTGCGTTTTATTGGTATTTATTTTTCCTACATTTTTGCGGTATAGAGAATCTAACGTGTATATTTGTGAGTTAAGTGGTCATGAAGGAGTTTGTTCGAATGACCTTTAAAGTGACACGTCTATCATGACGGTTGGTGGAATCATGATGCTGACACATGGTTGATCTCACCTCCCGTGGGTATTGATGTTCAGCTGTTTTTCCCTTCGTCTCCTCCCCCGGCTGATTTGTCACAGATCCTTATTGTCGTCCCATCTACTGTGACTCTGCTGCCAATATTGAACCGAACTGCGTTGCCGCCTGTTTATACGCATCTTGGTAAGAAATTTAACGTTTTCGCTGTCACCAGCGTGAGGTCGAGAAGCGTTGTTTAGTTCTATTTGATCGATCGCGTGTACCCTGATCAACCTTGGGTGGACGCTGAATTGCTTAGGTCGTGTGGGGTCCAGATATATCGACTCCGACTCCACCAAGGAGTCTGGAGTAGCCTGAGTTGGGTTGGCTCGCCCTTGTTTGCGCTCGTCTCGATCCGCCTCCCGTTGTTCTGTTTTTGTTTGTTCTTTCACGTTGCAGTCACTATTTGCACAGTATTTATGAGTTTCTGTACTTCCTATCCGTATCTATTTCTCTCCTTGTTTTTCTCTGCTTCGTACCTTATGCTTCTTTACTTTATTTCTTTATGTATTTCTTTGCTTTCTTTCTTTGCTTTTTTGTCATATTTGTCTGCTTTATATTTCTTGTCATATTTTTCTACTGTAATTCTTTAGATATTTCTCTGCTTCCTTTTCTTTATAGAAAAGACGTCTCTGCTTCTTATCTTTATATACATTTCTTTGCTTCGTTTATATATTTCTCAGTTTCTTATATATATATATATATATATATATATATATATATATTTATTTATATATATATATATATATATCTCTTTTTTTTTT
>QQSS02219799.1:0-10850 GCA_003687565.2 Craspedacusta sowerbii
AGTTTCTATAGTTGGATTGCGTACGTTGTGGTTATTTCTTCCATATTTCTTTTATTATTAACGAATAGACATCATTATGGAGGGGGGCTCTTCAACTCCAATTAGGATTGCTATGAAGAGCCCTCCTTCCCGTCTTTGTTAAATCTATGTAAACATATATATTCTTCATTTTGATGGAAGAAATAAATTATTGAATCTTCTTCTTCTTCTTCTTCTTCAAGTACTAAGAAATATAAGGCTATAGATCCACCAAACTACTCAAAGCATAATACTTCTTAGCGTCAAAGCGGAAATAAGGACTTGAGTAGTCGATGGTACTTCAAAACTCTAAAATGGCCGCAATGATGTTTCGTCAATCACGAAAGCAACGCTAACCCAATAACAAAGCTCAAGCCAACTCGAAGTCTTTGATTATGGCAGATGCCCCGACCCCGCTTTATGCCGCAATGCCTGGAAAGAATACTGCACTAAAATTGGCTAATATGTCAACTCTTCGCTTGGCAGCCTCTGCATCTAGAGCAGCGGCGACCTGTGACGGGATCGTGGTGGCAACCTGTGGCTCGAGCAAGTTGATAACAGTGCCGCGCCGACATGCTTGTCTACAACAATCGCTTGGGGAAAAAAACAACGCGGCCGAATAAACTTCTGTGTAGGACTTGCTTGCAAGGCAAGGTCTACATTAAGCTGAAACGTCAGGCGCATACTTTAAAGCAAATGGGTCTATTACCCACCCCTCTAGAGAGAGAGAGGTGGCATATTCGGTTCACCCAGCAAAAAGGTCCAAGTTAGATTTACACGACAAAAAGGCCTGCGGCTTCGTGCGTAATATGCAAATGTCATCTATTGATGTATGACATGGAAACACGGATCGCGGGTTTTCCAGAGATGACACGTAGTTACTAGTATGAAGGTAAGGGTTATCCAAAAATGATAAGAAGGGTGGATTCCCTGTAAAGGGGACGAAAGAAGATTGGGGGAGGGGCTTAAGCTCTAGAGTGGGGTCAAATTGCAATGTGTTTTCTATTCTCATGTATGGCATTTAAACAGCAAATTTGCCCTGGTTGATTGCTATAACAATTGCATAAATAAAAGCTAAAAATCTACCCAACGCTATTGCCTGATATTTTGATTGTTCATGTCCATGGTGATTATAGATTAATTCTATGCATATTAAACATCTAGATTTTATATGGTGATTGTATCACTATCGTTTAGTGACATTAAAGGTCAGTCTTTTTTCTGATTTTGTTTTTGCCAGGTTTGGGCGTCCACAAGTGCTTATTTTGCTGAAAAAGGCATAACGTGTTTATTGCTTCAAGAAGCATGTGAGGAGAAGTGCTTCATTAGGTGTTCTACTTTTTCAATTCAGGAGAAAAAATCTTTTTTCTCTTAAACGGCCTGTTCAAGTTTCATGGGAGGGGCTACTCGCCTTCTTCGTTTGGTATTCAAAACCTTTTTAGAGGCAGTTATAATAACTTTTATACTTTTGAGACCAAGAAAACATAGCCGTGCCATATCGGAACAGAAAAGTGCGTTCGTTACTCATGGCCACTACATACATTCACACCTGGATTATCAAATAGCCCCACCGGGGCCCTGCGTACAGAAAAGGACCCTCGCAGACATTCAAAAATTTTCAATTTTTTATTTTATGTATCTGAAAAGTTAACTGCATCAGATTGTAATTACCTTTTTTTTTTGTAACAGTCTGTACTGACCTGATCGTGCAGAAGCGGCTTGGAATACGATCATCTGATCTGCAATTGCCTTACGTACATTACATACAGTGGACTTGTTCTCTTATTTTTTAGATTTCAGAATTTTAAAGAGTCACACTACTTCATGCCAAAAGTAATTAGTAAAAAATTTGCTTGCCCCCGTCTTTTACCTCTTGTTGTTGTTGTTGTTGTTGTTGTTGTTCTTGTTGTTGTTCTTGTTGTTGTTGTTGAACAAAACTTCCGCTGCAAAATAGTCATAAGGAAACTTCTCCGTTAGCCATGTGCCTGAACTTGAATAGCCATTGGCTGCCCTCATTCATTTTAATGTGGCTACTTAAAGAGGTTGATCGTGATCCAATCACACCTCAGCGGGACGCTCTGCCTGATTTGCAGCACGCGCGGTGTGGCCCTCCCCTTACGAAAAGAAATTCAACCTTCAAATGTTCACGCGCCGCACGCCGAATTAAAGACGAGGCTTTCCTACATGTTCTAATTTTTCGTCAGGCCGCGCATCCAATTCTGCTAGCAGATGAGGCCTACCCTCCTACACACAAATACTCTTGAGGCAATGGCAGCGGTATTTTTAGTGAATGAGCAAAACAAACAAAAACATTACGAAGCAACCAATGCTCAGACAATCTCGGGTGAATGTATGCGTTCGGCTTAAGTGGACTAATCGAGATCATTCGATAATAGCAACTCGCATTGTCCTTTAAAATTTGGCACTCCTTTTCCTTTGTGGTTATGTTTAAGACTAATAATGCGCAGAAATCAGCCACCTACTTTTCTTCTTTTTATTGGGTAAAGTAAAAAAAAAATCATCGCGTATATAGGTATATTCCCATAAACCTGGGCGTATTTACACACTAACCCAAACCATATTGTATATTTTATTTACGTAAACGTCTGTTTTCTTGTAGAGCACACGCTCGTCAGCTTGCGCTCGATGTTGGTGAGACGCGCGATTGGTTTCGCATTTACTCTCGCACCCTGCAAGGAAGTTTAATAATTACTCTCTAAACGATCCGGAGAACTAGAGAAAGACGCATGTGGATAGTGCATCCATTTTCAGCGGAACCCGATGAAAATATTGCTCTTCCCTCATATCCAGAATTACCGCTTCTTGGCGTCTCAGCTGAGTGCACTCGACAAGATGTAGTAGGGCAAACTTTACTTGGCCGGGTTCTATCGTAGCCAAGTCTTTCATATAGGGCAGTAAATCAGTTACTTTGATCACCACTATACCATGTGTGAAGGAGCACTTTCCATGGACCAAGACGAAGTCCTGTAGTAGCTTTGAGTAGACATTGAGGTCTTCCTACCCCACCGTGTTTGGATCAAGTCATGCCTAAGAAGCAGGCGTTTCATTAAGAAGGAAATTTTGTGCGCTTAAGTTTTTTTTTTCTTCTGTTCAAAAAGCCTTTATTACTGTCTTCGTCGTTAAACAGAGCGATGGTAATTTTTATATATATCAGAGAGTTGGTATGATGGAAGCTTTCTTTCTTTAGTTAATTATAAACTTATGTGCAAATTATATATACAGTTAGCTTTAAAAATTTACATTCTGTAAATGTTCATTAATAGGTAATTCGACACTACATAATCACTTTCTTAAAATGTTCTTATTACTTTTTTATTTGACAAGCGATACTACGAGTTTTGATATATTATTTGTTGCTTTGTTTCACATAGAGCAGATAAAGAGTTTTTGTTATGAAATCCGGTCCCGTAGTCTAGACCTGTCACTTATCGTATAATAAATCAAAAATATGGCCGTAAGCATCAATGGTCACAGGCTGCTGCAAATAGCAAACTTGCGCCGCGGTTAGAAAAAAGTTAAGAGACTCTGAATTTACGAAACACTCTACTTATCCCATTAATTCTCTCTTTTGAATGCCATAAAATTTCACTTTATCAGAGTAAGCATTGATGGAATAGATAGTTATAAGAATTAGTGATTAAACAATTTGTATCGATTGCTTATGCTATGCGGAAAATTAGAGATATTCTGACACTATTCCTCCACCACGTCTGCACGCGGCCAATGCTGACGGAGTGAAGTCCAATTGACATGCGCTCACTGGTCGTAAGTTGCAGCGCATCGGACACGCGCTGGTGTTGACTTCTTTGGAGGTTACTCCGGTAAAACTAATTGTATCAGCTACTATGCTTCCCGAATAACAACGGGAAAGCATGTAAAATTGACTTGACGGAAATTATAATGCAAGCTAATAACTCTAATCTATTCCTATTCAAAGATTTTACAGAGGAAGAAGAATGCTTGATCAAAAATAAGAACCTATAACACAGTACCAAATGCCAGAAGCGAAGCAGTGAAATTAGCTTCCCTTGCAGCAAAGATATACAAACCTGTGCAAAAAATTAAGCAAGTATTTCCCATTATGGGACTAGTAAGAAACGAAGCAGCATCAATGCGCATGGAGTCTAGCCCTTGCCGGCATTATGATGAATGCGGGAAGTAAATTTTTTGAAATGGGTCTCTAGAAGAGCAAACTTTCTTGACAGGATTGAATGCATTGCATGCCGGTGTCATCCGTAAGGAATCAGCACACTCGTGTCCGCGCTAGTTAATGCAAATAACAAAGATATTCTCGTTTGAAGGAATTAAGGCTTAACACTAGATCTATCTTCACCTGTGACAATCAAAAAAATATCTTAGGTCATGAATTGGGTTGGCTAACTCCTTGGCGATTTGCAACTTTTTTCTAGAAACAGTCTTGCTGCAATTTGAAAATCGTTTTTCATGCCGTCCTTTGATTACGTTGACGTAGTGTATCACTCCCCCACTAGCAGTGCTAGCCTTAAAAAAGTCTGCTCAATACCAACTAGCCTTAGCGATTTCTGGCGCCTGGAAGGACAGCTCAGCAACAAAACTGTAACAAGGCCTTTTAATGCGAAACACTTGCCTACAGATGCTGTTGTAGAAGACTACTTGATCCGACCTAATTGTCTTCCTTAGTACCAAAGAGGCACTCTGGATTTGCGCTCAATACCATCTATCGATACATCAAGATTCAAGGATTCGTTTGCCGTCGGTAATCTCAGATTGGATAAACTTAGAAGCTAGTCTTCGCACGATTGAGACTTACACTCCTTTTATGACTGCATGAAACAACTAGTACGTCAACCTGAGAAATCCACTTCTAAACTCTATCATCCAATCAACCTAAGGGATTTAGCACAATTTAGGCTAGGCCTAAGCGACCTACGTGCACATAAATATCTGCATAACTTTTGCAGATACAAATGATACCACTTGCCGTGTCTTATACGACGACATTGAGGAACCAGCCCCCTTTTTTCTCGAAATGCAAGCCATTTTGAACATTGCGTACCACCTTGCCTCTGACATTGTGGGGTTTTCAATACTAGACGTTTGTGCTGAAGAACTAAGCAGAATTCTCTTGCACACTCATCGATAGCGATTGAGCAATTACTTCTAGGAAAACTCTTCTTGCGACAATCCAGTTTATTTTAGATACAATGAAGATCATAATCTATGTTAAACCAAGCTCTCGTGAACAACCGGCGTTTCTATTAAGCTTTCTAAGCTTGCATGTCCTGCGTGGAGTTGCAGTATCTTTGTATCCTGCTCGCACCGTCTTGGTCTCCATATTAATGAGTTCACAGATTTTATTTTTCGTTTTAATATGGTGGCAGATTTTGTTTTGTTAGGTGAGTGGTGTTTCATATTTTTATTTTTATTGAGGATTTTGTAATAATGTTCTGTGAATAACTTGCAGTTTGACCGTGACATTTTCAATTAGGTCGCAAGATACTTGTTTCCTTATAGATACGCGTAGGGTAGGTACAATACTTAAAAAAAAACGAATAAAACTTCCACAACACTGGTTATTTACCGCCTATTAAAACAGCTATTCGTAGAACAACAAATCTCCTAGGCTCCTAAATACCAAAATCTATAAAGAGTATATATTTCTATGACTGAAAAATCAGAGCTAACAACTTGTCCTTACTTGACATAAGAACCTCCTGCCCGAGACATGCATATTCCGGTTACCAGAAGAATTCGTAAGTCCGGCATAATTCTGCAAATTTGCCCCGCACAAATCGAATAGTCGAATCTCGTCGTCAATCAAACGTATAATGGAATATACCCTTCATAGCGATTGGATCTATCTACTTGTGCCGTTTTACACAACTTAAGATTGCAATAACGCCCATAACCACTGTCCATTACTCAATCACCGTAAAATTCTCGCCATAGCTCCTCAGTGAATACTAAGCTCAAGTGAATATTTCAGTGGGAAATACGATCTGCAAGCGTGAGACCTACTAGTGTTCTGCATCTTGTTTTGAATTTGAATTGGCTTTCAGTTTCAATCTTGCACAAGTAATCTATTTTGACACTTGGATCCGACATGCATCTTTGTCTTGGGGGACCCAGAGTCAGATAAGCTTTAGATTGCTTGTCGGCAAACACTTTCTCGGCTTTCCTCGTATTCTGCGACACCAATGGGGTAATAGCAAAGCTAGCGAGTGTCGCTGCAATCGTTGTGTCGTCAAGGACTACGCGTGTCTTGACGACACCACGATTGCAGGTTTGGTTAAGGTTTAGAATTTCACCTCCAGCAGTTCCTTGTTAATTTTTACTGCTGCTGAGGTTAGCTCAAAGGTTTTCAAGAAGAGATGTTTGGTGTAAAGTTGTTCTAGTGGATAGACATCAGCAGCGAGAATGTACGTGCGAGATTAAGCTGTAACGTTTATTCCCCAAAAACATATTGTCCTTATTTATCTATAAATCTCTTTTATTAATTCTTATTGAATTCTTATACAACATCAAGCAATATGAATTTAGAATGTATTAAATTCACAGCAGCTCTCTCGCATGTCATTCTTCCATAAGAATATAAGTGGAGTGAACCGAAGTCTGTTGATGTCTCGGGCGGCTTGGATGGAACTAACAGCTGCAAGTGATGAATGCAGTAAAGCGGGCTTTCTATTCCATTTTTAACGCAGTTTCTATTTCCTGCTATTTTGCACTTTTTATATCTTGTTTTGCTTTTTTTCTAGAAGCATGGTTTACGAGGTATTCATATTGAATTGCACTTTCGAGAAAAGTGTCACATGATCATGGCAACAGTCTCCCGTAACGCCGATGCCGTCTCTCATCCGGAGACTAACCTTTCGCCAGCACATCCTTTTGCAATATTATAGCTGTACAGAGATGTAGGGTTTTCTCAGTAGCATGAAAGGTGATAATTAATTTCTGATCTAACAAGGTTCTTCAAGAAAGTGCGAAGATTTATTATGATATAAGACGATGAGTGACATAATTGAGAAAATGAATACAAATTTTTCGCATGAGATGCAATGCTGAATCTTTATGTCGATGATAAGATTGATCAAGATAGAGAAGAGGCTCAGCAAAGCGGAAGAAGAACAGAAAAGAGGTCCTCGGTGCAAGTTACTTCATCGTCATGGCTGAAGTTTGAAGCAGAAAAAGAGCAATCCTATGGTGATGTTAAAAGCTTATGCAAATTTCTCCTTTGGGTTGAACTTTCATGTACATATTTTCCACATTCTGCGAATGAATGCATACTTTATTATAAACTGACAATTTGCAACTTGACCAAAGCCAATGTTACACTAATGCCGAAGAAAGAAAACATCTCAACGTAGCAACACCACACTTGCAATAGGAAAAGAGCGAGCGAGAAGAGAGTACGAGAGAGAGAGAAAGAGATATAAAGTTCGGAAGTTAGAATCTAGATAGAGAGAGATGCCGTTAGATAGTTAACCACTTCATGTACATTACCTCCTTCAGCCTCCTCTGGAAGTCCGTGACCGCCTGATCTAAAACTGAACAGCACGTGTTGAGCACTCAAATTTACAATCGCTATCTTGCAAGTCTTCCACACCTTGAATTGATTTGCAACCCCCACCGCATTTCCAAGATGTCGAAATTGATAATATGAACGGATCCAGATATTGGCCAGATGCCGCGTCTGCTTATGGGTCAATTCCACTTAAGGAAGAGGACAAAGAACAGACACCGTTTTCTGTCCCTCGCGGAAAGTCCGGGTTCGGTGTGCCTTTGCAATTTGTGGCCATGGACTTAGCTGTTATGCCTGTAGATGATCATGGCTATAAATGCATATTATTAATCGGAGATTGATTTTACAAATTCATAGCTGCCGAACCATTAATAGATCCAACCGCTGAACCTGTGGCACAAACGCTCTTGCGCAAGTGGATTTTGTTACACGGAGTAGCGTTTTATCAGTTACCCGACCAACGATCGAAGATCGAATGTCGATAGAAGCGTCATGCAAGCTCTTTGCAATTCGTTTGCCATCAAAAAACGACGATCATCTGCTTACCACAGCCAAGGCAACGGCTTCGTTTAAAAAAGAATTTGAAACATGCGAGAAATCCTTCGTGCGATTTTACTTGACCAAAAGATTGAACACTATGAATGGCGCAAAATCATCCTGGAAGTTGTGCTTGCTCTTAATACCAGTACAAGTACTGAAACCAACTGCTCGCCATTCTCTGTTGCAAATGGCAGAGACTACCACAAGATACTTGCTTCGACCAAAAAACAAGGCATCGTCATTTGCGCGACACCATTTCAGCCGAAGAGTATGCTAATGAACTGGCTTTCGGGATGCAATCCACATACAGTATAGTTCACATACAGCAATCCACATACAGCACACAGCACACAAACAGCATAGTACACATACAGCAATCCATATACAGCATACAGCAAACCTGCAGTATAGTACACATACAGCAATCCACATACAGCATAGTACACATACAGCATAGTACACATACAGCAATCTACATACAACATACAGTACACATACAGCATAGTACACATACAGCATAGTACACATACAGAAATCCATATACACCATACAGCACACATACAGCATAGTACACAAATAGCAATCCACATGCAGCATAGTACACATACAGCATAGTACACAAGCAGCAATCCACACACAGCATAGTACACATGCAGCATAGTATATAATAAAAAGCAGGGAAGTGCCGAAGGGATTTCATTCAATATTTGACCAGCTCAGATGCAGCAGTGCAACACTCATGCGAAGTGCTAGACTTGTTCTGACGCGCGAATGAACCAGAATAAATTTGCCGTTAATTTAAGAAAGAAACGCCATATTTCTCAAGTCCAAAAACTTCAGCAATACATTGTGATGTGGACGTCCACTTTTGCTCTAACCCCCTCTCCATACTTGTCCACTTTTGGCAGGACCCCTCTCAACCCTATCAAGTGGACGTCTTTTACGGATGGCAACTAAGTGCGGAGAACAATTTGGCATTTTCCACTGAGTTGAGGTACTAGAAATGCGTGGGTAAACACTAGCACTTTCCATTAGAAACTTGAGGCATAACTGCGTGGCATAAATGAGCCTTTCCCGCCAAACAAATGTAAAACTAGTCTGTAGTATAATCTAGCCTATCCACAGACCAGATGCGTTATGAATACGAATGAGAACGTTATGAATCTGACGTACGACTTAGCATCTTCTATAGGACATAAAAATGACGCCCGAATTTCTTTATACTTCTATGCAGCAGAAGTAAATTCCAGAACAGTATCGTTTGTTAATCAACATCCAAACACAATAATTATGACTCTGTAAGTCTAGCATTTTAGAAAGATAGAATGCTAAGAACGAGTAATAGCGCTTTGACGACATAATTATGTTGGACCCATATTGGCATTTCCATGAAGCGAAAGCCTATTAAAGAGTTGATGACTTATGCTTAGTCGAAAGGCTTAATTCATGTAATCGTGTTCTGCTGACACTTTGCATACCAGTTGGTTTTTCCTCTCAGACTATGTCAATTAATGAAAGGTTATGGGTGGTTTCTTTGCTTGCATGGTATGTTTTTTGTATCTGTGGAAAATTCCAGAGATTGCAGCTTCTTCTGCTTGGATCGCTTTAAAAGCTGTCGTTTATTTATATGCGCCAAGGTGGAATATTTCGGCCTTTTGCGTTTTACTTAGATTATAACTTGAGTATGCTTGGACTCATTTTCCATTTATACGGTCTCTCGAGTAAAACTCCTTGACTCTCCGCTTGAGCGCTATTTGGGTTAGAAGCGTGCTGCACTTGGCTCATTTCGTCTATTGTGCAAGGTATTCCGGGTTTGTGCTTGGGTTAGGACCGAGTTAGATCTCGTGGCGCGTGTTTTAAGCTAATGATTGGTGTGGGTTTTGTTCAAGTTCAGATGAAGTTTGGCTGGTGCAAGAAAGGTCGTGGTTTGCATGGGCGGACTCAACCTGCTTTCGAAAATATTGCGGGACTGATGTGCTGTGATGAAGACAAAGATGTGTCCCTAATGCTTAGTTCACACGTCGCACGTCTGCCGCGTCGAACAAAATGCATAATTAATTTTCTTCCCCCGATTGGATGTGTCCTTAAAAATTGCACGTGCGCACTTGCCTTCTCCATTGTGTTCACTCCGGGCCAAGTTTATTTAATAATATTCTCAATATAAGCGTAGATCTAAATTTCACGAAATCGCTGCTAAAAAGTACTTACATGGACTTTTTACGGCGAAGTACTAACCTAAACTACAGAGGTAGCGCGTGCTAGATCCACTATGTAACCAAATTCATCTTGATGGTGCTTATATTGTTTTTTTGTGTGTGTGTGTGTGTGCTTATTGTTTTTGCAGTTTCTCGGCTACCTGGGTAGCGATCTGCATGCGAGAGATTTGCACTTACTACTTTTGCATAACGATTACTAGACGTGCGACTTGTAGTTTCTTGCACACAGTCTTGAGGGAGGCTCGTCAAATCCGATTAGCTTTGCTAGTGAGGAGTCCTCCTTCACATGGAGAATGTTGTAATTTTATTTGACCATGTATTGTTGTTTTCTACATGCAAAAATAAATCTTGAATCTTGAAACTTGAATCTTGAATCACGCTAAAAGAACATGCAGACAGCAATGCCACCAACCCAAGCGAGAGAAATTAGAGCCAGTACTGGCCGATAACCGCAAGAAATTCTGGAGCCACTAGAGAGGTTGCGATTCGCACTTTGAGGTGGACGACGGAAGGATAAGCGTTCTGATTGGCTCTTGTGTCGCGGCATCCCCTCGGTC
>QQSS02219810.1:0-10849 GCA_003687565.2 Craspedacusta sowerbii
GTATGTATGTATGTATGTATGTATGTATGTATGTATGTATGTATGTATGTATGTATGTATGCATGTATGTATGCATGCGCAGACGGGTAGCTCAGTTGGTTAGGGCGCGAGTCTGAAGGTAGCGGATTCGAGTCCACGCCGGAGCGACTTGTTTCGTAGGTTCGCGTAGCCTTACATCCTTCCGGGGTCGTTAACATAAGTACCATATTGTGGGTACATGACTTAGTGCTGGTTTTGTGTTTATTAGGGAGTGTTTCATCGTAGGTTGCGGAGTCTTTCACAAGGTTCTGGTCTTTACGCTGATGGTTTTGTTTTGCTAGGTTATCTCTTGAGCAGGATCGAAGGACACCCGAGTTCTCCAGAGAAGCCTTTAAGCGACCTGGGCCTGGTCACTTACCAGAACTACTGGAAGAGCGTTCTTGCAGAGTACCTTTATAGCCACATGAGTGTCCGTGCTGTTACCATTAAGGGTAATGATTTTCCTTTGCCCATCGCTTTCTGTAGGGCTTTGTGACGTGAAATTTTGTTATGGGGCACTCGCGTAGCGCTTTCCTCCTTATCTCTGCACCCTTGAATCCATGGCCAGTTTTCTCTTCTAGTTCCCTATTTTGCCGGATTTGTTACTGGCCTGGTTTCCAATCGTTGAAAATATTCTGATTCTCGTGAGTTGGATTGTTAGGTCAAACACATTTGTATCTCCGAAGCTTTTGTATTTGCCAGCTTTGTTGCGCTCATACGACAGCGTTGCATTTGCAAATTTTGTTGCAAAGGACCATTGGCTCTTGTTTAGGATTCTCCGTGGGTGTTTTCTTTTTCGCAGGCATCAGTCAAGCTACCGGCATGGATCCACTTGATATCGCGGCGACCCTTCAACTTCTCAACGTTGTGCAGCTTAGAGACGGCAAGTAAGTACGGATTGAGCATTGCCAAAACCTCATTTCCTGGTAATTTGATAGGCTATGATCTTCAGCTCGGTTTGTAGCAACTATGAAATGGAAGCGCACCGATCTCATCTTGAAGCTTGCTGAACTCGGAATCGTAGCTAGTTGCAGCGAACGTAGCTCGTGCTGCTAGTTGCGAACGGAAACTAGGAAGCCTACTTAACTGCCATTATTGCACTCTCGCATCTTAGACGGACGGCCAGCTTGAAAAGTGGGCGCACAATAATCTGCTCTTGTGTTCTGTGGTTTTCTGGCGTGCTCTATGCTGGTTCCTGGTTCCGTTGCCGCGGAATTCCCCCCCCCCCCTCCAGACCCCAACCGACCAGGTGATACCTTTTTTGTTTGTTTGTTCACGTTAAACGCGTTGGCTAACCCAGTGTGGTTATGTCCAGTTTCTGGCCGTTCATGAAGTCCGTTTGCCGCAGAACGAGAACCTGATTCTGCGTGACATTGTCCACCTCTTTGACTAGCCTTCGTAATATTTGTGGCACTTAGTATACCTTTGTATAATTACGCGAGTAAGAATTTGCACGCAGTCTTACGTATATGGTATTCAAGCTGGTCTGTCCTAATTGGAGATCGTGAATACGCCTCTGATTTATAGGAATTTCAAATTTTTGCCGCGGCGGCTGAGTGCCAAGTGTCAAACTAAGCGAGTGCGGCTTGAATAGGCGAATGATTTTTTTAAAATATGGCTGTGCGTATGACACTTCACAGGCGTTGTAGCTACACATGCACCTCAAGTCCTTCGTCAGCCCAACGCGAGCATTTATGGAATTAGTTGCTCGTGTCGTTGCTGTTGTTGTTGTTGTTGTTGTTGTTGTTGTTGTTGTTGTTTTCTTTTCTTTCCTTTGCTTTTATTGATATTGCTGTCCAAGGCTTACGTACCTTATACTGTTTGTACGTATGTAAGCGCCGTTCTGGTCCTGTGTGCTTTCTTCGTGTATTTTTATATCGCGTCTCTTTGCTTATTGTTAAGAGTTGCTTTCTTCTCTAGCTCGGTTCGGCTGCTGTGAATGCTGTCTAATAAAATCATATATGGTGGTGTCCTTGTCTGACCTGACCGTATTGGAGTTAAGTTTCTCTTCTTGTCTCGCCTAGCTTAGCCGTTTGTGTGTTGTTGTTGTTGTTGTTGTTGTTGTTTGGACCTTTTGTGTTAGTTGCTTTTCTTTGTTGACGTTTCATTAGAGCTACGATTGTCATGAACGAGCGCGTCATGTCGGAGTACGTGTCCAAGGTCCGTGCTCAGAAGAGGATCGACATCGACGAAGATGCTTTGCGGTGGACGCCGCTTGTCCAGTCAGGTCTCTTCCACGCTCTTGTTTTTGTTTTGTTTTTTTCACAATAAAAATAATAAATTCGTTATGTAGTCTTCGGTCAACGAGCCGTACGCTGAGACTTTGTAACTCGCAATAAATTCAGACATAGGGATATCTTTATGTATGCGAATGCACTATTTTAGGGACATGTAGGCCCATATGACCTTTGAATGATCGAGATACAACGCTTTGCAATGCAGCACCAGTTCGCTTAGTTATAAACTCGTCGATATGTGAGGCCATTTGGAAACCCCTTTCCTCCAAATAAGTAATTGTGCCTCAAGCAGTCTTTGATACCGTAAAAACCTCGATGGTCTGAGCGTTCGTCTAACTGTGGTTCTGTTCCGAGAGTATCTTTCTATGCCGTCTCTTAAGCAAGTGTTCAGCAATCTTTATATGCGTTTTGTAAGAACTCAAATTATTCTAGTTAATTTAGCAAAGGTTATGCTTGGATCTTATTTTTCTCCAGGGAACCCGACGAATTTTATGAAGGATGCCCACTTGTCGTCCGATGATGATGCCGTTGGCGATGAATCTGTTTGTGATGCGAAATGTGATAGCCACGTAAACCCAGCTGATGATGAGGAAAGTTTGGATATGTCGCCGAAAAAGCGGCTCAAACTGGACAAAGATTTTGTAGGTAGCTCGTCTGAAAGGAACGTCGACTCGCCTCCATCAGTTGACAAGGTCTTGCCCGCTAGAGGTACTGAAGAGTATTGTGATGCAAAAAGTGATAGCCACTTAAACTCAGCTGATATGGAGGAATGTTTGGATATGTTGCCGACGATGCGGCTCAAACTGGACAAAGATTTTGTAGGTAGCTTGTCTGAAAGGAACGTCGACTGGGCTCCATCAGTTGACAAGGTCTTGCTTGGTAGCGGTAGTGAAGAGAGTTGTATCGTGGATGTGGGTGTAGCTCCTGCTAACGTTGGACAGGGCTATGTGCCTCTAAATGTCCCTGATGGGACCAGTGCGACGTCAATTGACGCTGTAAATTCGTGCCATTCTCCTACAACTACCCTTGGTATAAGGCAGGTTGAGTCGTTGTCATTTCATAGTTGGGTACCTGCTGACAACCCAGCGGCAGAATCAGTTCATCGTTGTCTTCCTGGTGCATCTTTCCTAAAGGAACAATGCGAGAAAGATACGAACCAAGAGATATCACCCGCTCAGACATCTGCCATTGATGTTACTATCTTAGATGATAATGGTCCTGCAGCTTCGGAGATGCAAAATTAGTTAGTGTAGCTTACCGACTGGAACCCAGAACCTAATCCTACACCTTTACCAATCTGTCACGACGATTTCGTATATCGATCGCCCCGTTCTATCCCGGATCATGGGGTTTCTTGCGTCATCTTTTATTGCTTTCATGATTAGGCTTATGTAAATATTTTTGGATTCATGAGTAAAGGATGAAAATTTTCGGATTCCCGTGCAGTTGATCCGCCTCCTTTTACTACATTGCGAATTGTAAAAGTGCTGTTTCAAGCGCTCGTATGTGTTTTTAGGAGATGCGACCCTGGCTAAGCGAAATTGAGCAAAGTTGATTAGAAGCTCTCTGATTTCCTGAGCTTATAACGTGGAGGAAGTTTTTAAAGGCAGATGTTCTGGGAAGGGCAAGTTGGGAAAATATCTTAGGCCTTATTGATTTTCAGTTTTTAGTTGACAGCTCTTACCATGTTGCGCTTCTAAGAACATATCGCGACAAGATATAGTCAGTTTTTACGGCGTGTGCGGAGGTCGAAAGTCTCCATTGCCTGCTAATGGCGTATGTACCAGGCTCGTCAGATACCATGCGTGCGTTGCGCCATACATACGCCACTAGCAGCCACTCGAGACATTAAGGTTTGCGCACACCTTTGCGAGCTGGGGACTTCTTGTTGCAGTTCGTGTCGAGGGATGCCTCCTTGCCTTTCAAAGAATATTGAATGTTTCGACGTTTTCTTGACTGCTTGTTTTTCGAATGCAAGCTTTAAAGCGAAGGCATGAAGTCTGGGTTCTACGCGCTTACGATCTGCTACGAAATGCGGGTATAGGTTTCGTCGAGACGAGACGAAGGTCCGTGTCGAAACAAGCGAGAAGTTTCGAGACGATGCCTCGAAGTTTCTCGTTTCAAACGAGAATGAGTTTCGAGACGCAGACCCATAGTAGGAGCATGCCTCCCGTTGTGTGCTTGAGCTACTTTGAGCAGCCACTACGGAGAGGAATGTCCTCCGCGTGACACATCCAGCGGCAGGCATTCTAGCGCACATGTTGTACCGAAGCACATAGTTCATAGTTTAGACGAGAGAACGATACGAGCAAAAGATTCAAAACATCACGCTCAAATAGAGAATTGTAGTAGTACTTCTTGAATACATAATAACTACTATATATTATAAAGCAAAAGCCCACAATCAAAAACGTACAAGCTATCTCAAAAGCCGCATTCTTCCTTATAAGTAGTGCGTCATTTGAACATGCTCTCCATGCATCTTAAGTTAAAACTGCGAGAAGAATTGCAAGATTGTTCTAAGTTAGTCGACCATCGACATTTTGAGAGTGACGTCATGCGAAATCCCAGCGTTATGGTATTCGTCGTGCAATAAATATTTGATCAATATTTTCAAGAGCGGCTTTCCTCAGCATAACCACCTACTTACTCGAGGCATCCTAATTCATTTCATTTCGCGAATGCTGTCGTCGCCATAACGTTCAGCCATTCAACAGCAGTGCCCTCGGCTTGGTGGAGGGCTTCTGGCCCCCCCGTCTAACTTTATAAGCTCGCAATCGTCAACTATGTGCGTCATGGTCTGCCGCTGTCCGCACTGGCACAGGTCCGATGTTGCCATCCCCCAACAATGCAGGCTGGCTCGGCAGGTGCCTTGGCCTGACTGGAACCGGTTGAGGAGAGACCAGGGTTGTCGTGGTCAAAACCAGGTTGGCGGATGGTAGGGTCTGACACTAGCCCATGGTTGACCACAATATCTTCCGCCCATTCGTCCTTCCAGAGCTGGTTGGGTGATGTCGTTGGTGTCGCACGACCATATCGGACGCCGTGATGAGAGCCTGGCCGGTGGATGGTTCACAACATCATCGTGCACTGGCCAGTGTGTGTTCGCCACGATTTTTTGACAGCATTTCAGCAGTCGCTGCTTGACGACGGAGTCTCGGCGGGGCGATGCTGGCTAGAACAGGTAACCAAGAGATTGGAGCAGAATGAAGACACCCAGTGATCAGGCGCATCGCGGTGTTGACGCGGTGGTGACAATTCCTACTCCGCTGCTATCCAGGCTGGAGTTCCTATACACGAGAGTCCTCATGGTTGGAGCTTATAAGGCTGAGAGAGCAACATGCTTGAGGCTTTGGAATAGAGCGAGCGAGGGTAGAACAATGCGTGAAAACCGAATTAAGATGCATTTGAAAGTTGGGATGAGCGTATCCTTGCAGTTGCAATTAGAAGTACATCTCCAGAGAACGAGAGTATTATTTATTAATGAGCACGTTAAAATATCATCAAGCCTGCACAAAATCCATGACGTTGATCGCAATATAGCGCCACGCTGGTCAAATAGAAGCACAAGACACGGCATATCTTTTGTACTGGAAGGTGACAATTTTAGATATAGTAGATATATAACATCAATATAAAATATAAAAAATCACATACGTGATTAGACAACTCTTTACAAACACGAAGCCGTGGTAAAGCACGAAAGAAGAACCTGATTCTTTTATTCATATAAGGCAGTAAAAAGTAGTTCCAAAAAAAAAAAAGAGGATTACGGAAATCAAGGTGAAAACTATACGGATCCTGATTTGAAGCTTCGTCATTCAGAAAACGTAATACACAACAAATGGGATTACAAAAAACATGGAATGGACTAGGTGAAACCTCATGGATCCAGATTTGAAGCTCTGGTCTTCCAATTGCCAGCTAAGACATCTTAAGCTGCCTCCCATTTTGCAGACCGCTGTAGCATCGACCGGTACTACTGTCTTACCACACGAATGCGTCTCATAGAGTCGCACTACGCCGGCGTCGTATTCGTGCTTGAACTGGGGGACGTAAACTGTGCCGTTAGTGACGACGCTGTTGACGTACACTCCACACGACGACGCATATCCGCCTTTGTAGGTTGAATTGTCGTAAAAAGTCGGCACCTCAATTATGCTGCAATCCTTACACCCCCGTGCGAGCTCGCTCATAACCTTGTCGCGGAACACCCCTGTGTATGAGGTTACGAAAATCGTATTCGCGCAAGGGAACGACACCATACCGTCGGAATGACCGAGTTTGGGCTCGTCTGCAGGTACGATAATCACTGTCGGCACACCGAGAGCTTCCTTCAACACCGCCGTTGCCTGCGCGAGAGTTAGATCGTTGTCCGCCATGAACTTGTCGGTCACGATGGCTTTGTCGATGTTATTGTCGACAACGTTGCCACCGTCGAGATAATAGCCAGTCCTTTTCATGCGGATGGAGTACTTTGAAGCAAACTCGTTAAATACACTCTGTGTGGCAGTGGCTTCCTTAACTGTGCCACCACCGATGTACTTAAATTGTATCGACTTCGACGGTAAAACTGGGCTGACGTCCCTGATCCAAGGATCGTCAATGACGTCCTCGATGATCCAGTCTCTGGGAGTTCCAGCAGCTATAAACTGCTCGACGTCCTCCTTTTGAATGATCAACGCTACAGAATCGCTGGTCTTGTTGATTTTTCTGGCATAATCGACGTAGAATGGAAGAAGGGTACTCCATACGTCCTTGTAGTAGTTGTCGTCTGAACGAGGTGGGGAAAGAACTAGAAGATGCCCATGACACGTGTACATGTGTACCTAGAACGAAAAGATGATGTCATTTGTTTACATACGTTAGTCTACATTCTTCTGCAGTGATTCGTAACTGCGGAAATACTAAATAAGATTTACGGCTCTAACTTTTATTAAGGGGTAGATAAGGCGTCCACAAGTTCAGCATATGAAATTCGTAGCAGCACTATATTATAATATAACATGTATGCTTATCTTTTACACTCGTATTGGCAGATGTATAATTTATAAGAAATTTTTATATTCAATTATGTTTTATTGTTATATTTTTTAAAAATTACTATAATTATCTCTAATAGTTTATATTAAATACTTGTAAGTCACTAATCGCTTGCGGACAGATATGCGACTTAAAATGATGCAGATGATATAGGAACCGCCCAGGAAACAATTACGTCTCTGTTTAATGGGAATAAGGCCAAAAGGATGGTAAGGAAAGCTGGTGGTAACTACCTGTCTCCAAGCCACAAAAGGGTGGGATGTGCTCACTTATATGTTAAGTTAGATATTGAATGGCAGCGCATCTTAGAACCCCAACACCACCCACCGCCCCCACACACACGCGCACACACGACAAAAAGTGGTCAGGGTTTCAAACCGGATACGGGGTGGGAAAATCTGAGCAAAACTTGCAAGCAATAGGCAAGTTGCACTTCGTCAATCAACTGCGGTGTCTTGCTACGCACTAGCTCCGTGTTCACGAATAAAGAGAACTTCTCACTCCTTGCAAAGGTTAACGAAACGGAATTGAGTACCGCCCGATACTCCGATCGGGGCGGCATGGAACTTTGACATTGACCTAGAATCGAAGTGGGCAGCAACAGAAGGCGAAGACGAAAACGAAGTTCATGTGCAAAGTAGACATCACGGTTGTGTTGCCGGGCTAAACGTTGATATAAATTGTCCAAGGAGTATCTAAAGGTACCTATAAACAGTATATACATATGAACAACGTAAAAATATTGGCGTCCATGCATAATTTATGTCTATACACTTATATATATATATATATATATATATATATATATATATATGTAAGTATGTATAGACATAAATATATATAGACTTACTATTGTATATATATATATATATATATATATATATATATATATATATATATATATACATACTATGCATAGACAAAATACTATGCATAGACAAAATACAATGCATATAGAAAATACAATGCATATAGAAAATACAATGCATATATTAACATATACTTACATATATACATGTGAGGTAAAGTACGTATAACACAATTGACAATATACAAATTGCTACTGTTTCCTAACGTCCACTACTCTATTCTGCTTAGATATTCGCAATACGCTTCACACGTGTTATTATTACTGTTAAGTGCCTGCAAAAGGGTTACTGATAAGATAAGATTTACAAGAGTTGTAAGAGTTATAAAGTATTACTGCAAAGTGCTACTTAAAGGGTCGCCATTCTGAATCACCTAACAGCAACAGATAAAACGGAGACTTCTTAATTACCGTAAGAGCAGCGACGAAACACAACCTTAAAACCATCTCGTCGATGCACTTGCGTATCAGCCACCCCAAGTTTATCTGAAGGCCCTTGCAGATCTCTCCAGACATAAGCCAACTATCCTAACCTATTGTGGTCTCGCTTGCATGGCCATCAATAGCACAAAGACCGCGCTAGTGCCACGAACATTGAGCCTTATCGTTAAAACTTGCATTCTTGGGGTATGTGTGACCACTCGATCGTGCACAAAGCGACCTCCACAGTGGCTGGGCTATTCATACCCGACCTGATCGGCATAATTCACGAAATTAGCACCCCAATTCGCAAGTTTTACCGAGACAATAACTGTTTACGTTCCTTTGGCTTTCATAGGCGCGCGTGTAAAGCTTGTGTTGTTATGCCAACCTTGAATATAAAGGTATAGGAATTAATAATTATAGTACATCTATTACATGCAAAATCATTCTTTCATCGTTACTAATAATAAAGCTATTTTTCATTTAACTGAATTTCATTTTCCATAATGGTAGTACAGTGCGCCACGTCATTATCATACATAACAGATAAATACAGGATTGAGTTCCTACACAAACAAGAAAATATCCAACCAGTTGTATGATATGCAGCTTTCCTGCAATCTTATATGGTAGTAGCCATGAGACTGCTTGTGTATAGGAAGGTTAGGTTGGCCATGGATGCCAGTGAAGAACGTGATATTGTGAAGATCAGACGTGTTATTTCTTAGCTTTATACACCAGTTAAGGTGTCAAATTTTTATAAACGTCACCCCAGCATTTCTCGTAGTCTGTATATAATGATAAAATTATTTTCCATGCATTTGATTTTCATTTTCCATGGGTTAGTACAGTAACAGATAATTACATTTGAAAAAATAAGAAAATAAGAAAATATCGAATCAGTTAAGATGCCACTTTTTTCTAAACATCACTATGCATTTCTCGTAGTTTTTACTCCTAAACTATTTACATTATACGGTCACACGAGGAAGGCTTATCATACAACACCTTCCAGAGATATTTTTACATGAAGCTTTAAACACTTCGGGTAAGTCCAAGTCTAGTTTGGCTGCAGTAAATTTTGAAAAGATCCTGATGGATTTTCCGACAACGTGCTTTCGACTCAATCAGTTTTTCGCACAAGCTCTTTCAGATAGTTACTGCGGACAACTGGCTTACGACTCAATCAATAGTGCCACTTCGAGCGAAGAATCTCAGGTTAGTAAGCTCTACTGGGACTGCGTTGAAGTCTACACAAGGTATTTGTATTTTTGGACCGCAGATTTTATATCTGTTAGTTTTGCAAAATCTTGCTTTGTTCGCGCTGGTTTCAAATAGAAACAAATAGATACTACTACAGTTACTTTCGTTGGAAACTTAACAAATGGAACAAGGGGGCATCCTCAATCTTATTAGCCTCGGCTACAAAGGATGTCTCCTATTCCGGCAAATGCTGCTGTGATTGGGGAACCGGCGTGGAGAATATCAGACGGATGCTGCTGCAGACCTGAAGCAGACAGGTCAACACACAGCGTTACACTCTTCTTTCCTTGGCTAAGTGGCAAAGTACAGTGTTGAGAACCGAGTGACGTTCGACAATGTTGGGTTCTTTGGCAAAGCCAAGCAGTTTTGTTGGAAGATTTGACACAAGGGCGCAATTTCTTGGATGAGGGGGAAGATTTTCTAGAACTTATTCTTGACTCTAAGAAAGGCTCATTGTTTTGCTCGCCTAGAATTCTTATTCGCCTTCTCCTCGACGAAGATGTTCTTTATATTGAACCTGAATGGCTAGCTGACGTGACAGAGTAGATTTAGGGTTGCTCATTGATGCCCTGACGCTTTGGAGTCGCAAGCATGCAAGGGGTTAGGTTGCCGTCAACCGATAGGAGATAACTCCCCATTGCATGCTGGGAGCCATGACCCCCCCCCCCTCATCCTGGCGCATGGCATCGATAACTAGCCTGACGGCTTTACGAAGCGTTGGCACTTGTGGCATAGAGGCTATGAATCTGCCGTTCACTCATGAGTGAGCGCGGTAATACGATTGGTCTGACTAGACGTAATCTAGCAGCGGTTAGGTTACAGGATGGCGACCGGTCTGCAGTCTTTGCAGATTTTCACCGCGGTTTTTCAGCGCGGAAACCCCACATCACCGAATTCTCTAAGAAGTTAACCAAAGTTGTGGCAATATTATCTAAGGTTCGGCACTTTGTGCCACTAAAAACTCTGAAAACCTTGTACTTTAGCCTCTTTCAATCAC
>QQSS02219821.1:0-10849 GCA_003687565.2 Craspedacusta sowerbii
TAGATTATGTTTTTCATTTTGATTGGTTAATTTTTTTCATTACCGAGCATAAATAAATGTGAAAGAAAGAAAGAAAGTCCAGTTTACTTGCTTCCGGGCATGGATCCCCTAGAAGACCGTGGGTCTTCTTGACCTTGGGGCCACCATTAGCTTTGTTCATACTCTATGTGGGCTTATCTTAAGGGGATCCATGTAATCAGTGTTCAAATCAATTTTCAATAAATCCTCGCCTATAGTGCTCTTTCATTACCCGATAATGTTTGCATTAAGGCCTTAACTATGGTACTCCAAACACAAACAAAACAAACTAGAAATGCAACACAAATTCTTTTTGTTGAAACTTTAAATTCTTTTTGTAAAAAACTATCAATTAGCATGAACATCAGAAGGCAACTATCAAGCAATGGATAGTAAAGATTCGGAAATTGAAGCCTTTGCTCTCTAAGACCGTTAAAGAAAGCAACTGAGCAAGAAACGCAAGTCAAGATAATCCTGCCTTTATTCAAGGAGGTGTTTCTCTTATTTTGCCTTGCTATCAGCATGAACCTAATAATTTACACTGCTGGTTTAAAAATTCAACTAGATTCAGTTAGCAACAAGGACATGAGCACAAACACTGTGCAGCACTTTCTTATAGTTTTAAAAAAATGCAATTTGAACGTACATGCCTTATCTCTCTTTTAGAAAATTTGTCTAGAAACATTTTTGCCCAAATTGCTTCAGTTTGTATCACTCACTGACTTCAAATTGCCTTCTTTCGATCAAATCATGTTGGTATTGCAATAAATTCTATGCTGAATTTTTCCTACGTGAATATAGAAGATCTTATATTCAAGATAAAACTGGTTTACATGTTGAATGAACCCTCATCGACACACCAGCAATGGAATAGTCGGTAAACTGACTTTAAACTTAATGGGCGAAGACACTAAGTAAATTTATTTATTTATTTATTTATATTTGAATACATTTTATTGTTGCATCTTCAATCCTTGAGTTATTCCCTTTATATTTTATATTAGGTCAATTTTTTCTGCGGCTTGCACGAGTCTGGTTAACTATGATCTAAGTAGCATCCTGTTCTTCCTTGATAGCGCTGATTAAAGCACAGATACTTGGGTACTGCCTGCTGACCATCCTATTAAAACGGCCATGCAATCTGTCCAAATCACTGCTTTTCTGCAAGTGAAACCGTAAACGCTTTGCATCCATCGCTGCTACATTCTCGACGCTACGAGAAAATGATAAAAAACCTCATCCTCACATACTATGGGCAGAGATATTGATTTCCAGGGGTAGCTGGTAGTTTTTATGGTACGTCAGCTTCAAATCAAGAAATACAAGCAAAATCTTCTTGAGAGTTTGTAATCATCAGTGCATACATAGGAAGAGCCTAAAACTAAGCAATAAGTCAGTAGAGGTTAAAGTGCAACCAATCAAAAAAATAAATAAATGAATAACCGATGCACTTGAAAGGAAACGCATAAGCTCTTCTAAAATTGGTTAAATCGTGAAAATCTGGTCGAGCAAAACAGGCGAGTCGAAGAATCCACTCATGAAAGTAGCGTTTAGCCGTTTCTTTATCGCAAATCGCGTTGTGCATCGGTTGCGAAACCGGGAATTTCAAACAATCTATGCGCAGAACGCACTTCCACTTGCCGTGTGAGTGAAAGCTGAAGTAGCTATAAAAATTGTAAGAATTAACGTTGGAATTTCGAGGAAAGTCTCGTTTAAAAACGTTTCCAGTAAAGTATATAATGCCTCGTTATTTCAAGGCGAACCTCCCTCTGGTCTTAAAACTTCTCGAAACTCAATAAGCATCGACGCAGACTCAGACGGCTACGTTACGAAAACTGGCGCGAAAAATTAGTGCGTCACATAACGTCGCACTAAAATTCCAGCAAAAACCCGCACAGCTGTCTATCCGTAAGCTTTTAGCGCAACGCCTAGCAGTGCATTGGCGTTGTCTGCCAAGCAACCGGATGTTTTTGGTGTACTTACCTTTCCCATACACTTCATAGCTACTTGATGGGCTAGGAAGCCGTTCATCTTAAATGCCCCTTTTATAGCGTTTGAAACCGCCACCTTTAATATTCGAACATGAATGCTGTGGCGTGTCCCAAGAAAAAGAAGAACTTCTAACAACTAGTCATGCTCTTTGCGGAAATAATTCCAACGAATGTACGCATAGATTCTTTCTAGCAGGCTGAACGTTTTTTTTTTCGCTGGCCTAAAATAATGTTGCAATGCTCTGTCTAGTCTATTCCTACTTTTCTTAAACGTTCTAGTGCTAAGAGTAGAGGTTTGGCAGCCATGTGGATTAATCAAACTTCTTAATTGAAGTGCTGGATCAATGTTCTCTGAACATGGCTTACTTTATACTGTATAAAGTAAGCCATGTCTCTGAACAATGTATTATGCTGTTAGCTTGAGCTCAGGGATCAGAAAGATTTTACTCATTCTTGTTCTTTTCCATTGTTTTGTTTGATATGACCAAAACGCTACATATTATGTTCTACAGGTATTGAAATTAAACCTTCCCTTCATTCCACTAATACTATATCTGTTTGCTTAACTTATATTAATGGGTTTTACGTTTATATTAGTGGGGTTTATCATCAGTAGTGTTGTTAATAAGACAGTTAGAAATTGTTTTGTTTTTTTGCAATTTATGAAAACAGTTGTATATACTTCACTGAAATATTTGAAGGTTAACATGCTTGCAGTCATAAAAATTGTGGAAAATGTAACACTCACTTTTGCAGGAGCGATTAATTTTGATTTAGTTGTATCATGTCATTTCATGTTGTCTGTTGCCTGTGCTGCTATTGAAGAATTTTTGAATTGTTTAGCTATTAATCCCCTTTACCCCCAACTATACCCCTCTACCCCTATTTTTAGTTAGAAACTTCTATATTGGTGAGTTGCATTGTGAGTAGCTTCGTTTTTTTTTCAGAAAGTTTATGGATAACGAGGAAAATAGCCCAGCATCAGGCGATGCTCAGGCTGATAAGCAACTTGAGAAAGACCTGTTTATAAATAAATTCCAGCGGGGCTCCAGAAGTCTACAGGCAAAAAGTTCAGATGGATGGGGTGGTATTGTAAGTGAGATTTCCATTATTTATATTCACTTGCTGATATCGTTGCAAGATGCTGTGATGTTATGAGGATTTCTTTAATAAATGCATTTGAGCTTAATTGTATCTTGGAAATACTACCAAGCAATATTTTTATTTGTGTTCAGTGTTTGTGTTTTACAATATTGTTGTCTGCGTCTCATGAAACCGCCAGGTGTTCATATGGTGGCCAACATTGACCACTTGCAAGCTGTTTCGCCTTCCATTAACTTCCCTCCGATTGGTGGAGTTTCCTTTGGAAGCAAACTATCATAAATTTTTATATGTTGGATATCACAGCTACAGTGTATTTTAATCACTCTTGTTCGATCGGAAGCTTTCAATTATCAATATGCATGGAAGTGGATGGTATGCCTGAATAAGCATGTGGAATTGGAGAAATAGATTGATTATATCTTATTCTTTATTGCATAGGATGGATATATGCAAGCTAAGGTTCGGAAATTGAATCAGCAGTTTACTGAGGGTAGCTGTTTCACCACGCCTGCTCACAGGTAATAGTTGAGGGTCTGCTTTCAGCCTGCTTAACTGTAGGTTTTCAAGCAGCAGCCTTATACCTTTACGATCAGGCCCTTAAGTGTTGTTTCTTTATTCCATTTTTTGAAGATATGTCGAGGTTTGTTATGCTAGTGATTTTAGTCATCATGGTGCTAGAGCTTCACCATTGTCTTGGGTTTTGTGAGCATTAATAGGCATTGTGTAAGGATTAATAGGCCAGCGAACTGGGTGCCAGATATGTTTGGGATACTTGCATGGGCTACTATTGCTGCTATTTCTCCCGACCAAGAGCTAGTTCAGGTGACCACTACACTCCCACACACCTAGGACACACCTAAGATTTGTTATAGTAAGGATGCTCTTAGACTTGTAAATTCTTTTCGAATTAGCTGGACTTCATCCTTAAAGTGTTTGTCAGATTTCTGTCTAAAAAAGCTGGTACCTGGTGGCTTAGGTTGCCCGTTATTTTACTTAGTCATAGGGTCTATATGCTGAGGAAAGGAGTCAGAGGCTTTGCTTTCTGCTAAGAAAAATACTATTCTGTGTTGTGCGTCATACTTCAGTCGAAAGACAACATGAGTTGTGGCTACTAGCTATTCGCTTGAATAATGCGTACTTGAATGGTTACTGAGAAAGTTTAGCGGAACGCCTCTCGATCTAAATGTAATGCTCCCTACTAAATGCTTCTTACATGGTAATGTTGGTCCTCACATATTTTTGGATCCTGGCCATTTATGGTAATATATCAAAGTACTGATGCTGAGGAGTGATGCTGTACGTCTCTTTTGTGGTGACTAATGTTGATTTGCGAGCCAAGATCAAAAACTCTGACCCTCCTTTCATCCCCTAATCTGTTGAGTGGTGCGACTGTGATTCAAGCACCTGTGGCGCTTTAGTGGTGCATTGTACTAGTGACTTCTGAAGTTGGAATTCTGGCGATCTCGTCGGGTGTTGACATGGTCAGATCTCATGCACTTTCTTCTTTGTCGCTGTAGTATAAACAGGCTGATTGGCATTCAACAACTTTGGTAAGAATGAGTTTGCATGGAATCTAGCCTGGCTAGCAGGAGAGGTGTTTCTTGGGTGGTCTCTAATGAGGTTGGTGTGTGGTTAAAGTCATATTGTTAAGAAACTACGAGCTATTGCTGGTCACAGCAGATGCTGACCAATGGTGGCCTACACTGATTCCATAACATTTGGAAAACAGATAGTAGAAAATTGCTGGCAATGCCTCGGTAAACTTACGGGTCATTATCATTGGAAGGTTTCTGTGCTTTTAAAGCTGCTTTTTTGTTCTAGTTATACAATGTGTTTGAAAGTCTTTCTGCTTTTACGTTGTGCTGATGTTTGCTATTTGTCTGGGTAAACTATTTTTTAGGAAGTCTAGCATATTCAATGATGTGTCGATCTGGGTCAATGGATACACTAGTATGTCGATTTTGAGTAATTTCCCAGCATTTGCGGTAGTATTTGCGGTTGATATTAGACTGTTTATATTTGTTTTTTTTGTGTTTTATACATGTTTTTCGTTTGGGTGTGCTTTAGCGTGTATATATATATATATATATATATATATATATATATATATATATATATATATATGCTTGCTTTAATCAGGGTTTTACGAGTGCAGGAGTAGTTACATATTTCAAATGTGATTCCCCACTCTGAGCGCGTGTCCAGACATTCTTCATTCGACGAGCCTAGATATTGAGGTCTGTTATCTTGACAGTGGCGATCGCTTAAGAGCGGAGCTGTTGTCGCTGAAAGACGTCGAGTTTCTCCCCGTTCGCGTTTTACTATGCCCAAGTACATTTGTTATAAACCAGGATGGGCGTGATATAGCTGTTGCGGTGCAGGATCTTGCGTTTGAGACTAGTTTGATCTCTTTTCCTCCTTCATGATAGCCAATCCTTTAAAGATGCTGTGGCCAACTGGTCTTTTCATTGCAGCGGTTCACTGTCGCCAATTAGCGTAATGGAGCTTTGATTTTTCACATGCTGCTCTAAACTACGTATATTCGGATACCGTTTTTATGCGTTTGTGTTAATGCTGTGCCTTTGATGATATTGACTCGCTTTGGCAGCGGCAATATATTTTTTTCGTGGTGATTAAAGCTACTTTAGAGATAACTTACACTTTTATGCCTGTCATGTTACCTGTTTACATCTGTGAACGTCTTATTTCGTAAGATGAGGTGATTTCTTGTGGTACTGTATCGTGTGATGAGCTTATGCTGCGGTGCTGTTGTGTTCCTACTAGGGCTGTACCTGATTTGATTTTTTTAAGCCAACCAGGAGCCATTGCTGGATTTGTCTTCATAGAAAAGCCTAAATTACAATATGTCAATTATGGGTCAGTCTGCTTGCAATACATCCCTAAGTAAACGATGCAGAAATGGACACAAAATTACATGCTACAACGACCTCATAGCACCGTACATCGCAATTTTACGGAACAAGTTCAGTGACATTGTTATGGCATGTGAAGTAGAATGCAAGTGCTTTTAGTAGAGACATAATTAGTAAATGGTGAAGATAGGCAATACACGTGCATTCGTCTCTTAAGTACTTGTCGCAACTTTGATCAAGTTAATAATAGTCAATTGGCCTTGCTAAGTTTCGAATTGTGCTTTAAAAAAATCTGTCTTGCTGCATTGTCTGATGGAAGACTGTTACGCTAATCACTGATGACTTCGCTTGCCACACTGGGCAAACGTTCGGAAGGTACGCTGGATGGTGGTGAACATAAGAACAAACGAGCAATGTTCCACCATGTCAGGAGATTTTCTGATCGTGATATCTCATTTTTAGACAGGTAATGTCTTCATTCTGTGTCGATGTTTGTGGAGATCAAATGCCAGTCGGGTGATGGGGACTGCTCAATGTGGTCGACACAGTCCCATAGCACCGAGGTCTCTACCTGTTCATCACCAAATCATTCACTGGCGGACTCCGAAGCGCGGAGTCTATAAAAACGAGAACATTACTTGCAGCCGGGGGGAAATAAAAAGGAGAACATTACTTTGCAGCAACAGAATGATGATCCAGGTGGTCTGCGTTCATCTCCCGCCAAGCATCTAAAAAAATGTGTACCTGTCAAACTGGAAATGAACTGATGGTCTGACCTTTCTGTAAGATATGAAGCGCATCTACGTGCTATAAATCCGGCCGAAAACCGGCTACAGTTCGGCCGGAACCGGATTTGGACCGGATTTGTTAAAACGGCCAGTTTTCGGCCGTTGCCAGAGCTAGAGCCGAAATCTGGTACAGCCCTAGTTCTTGTAGTTCCTATGGTATTAAGTTGCTGCGAAACATGTGCTTTCTTTTCCCTCTTAGTCCCGTCGCCAGATGAACTTAAGCAGATGGTACACGAGCATGGTGGACGATATGTTCAATACTTTTCCAAAACCTGCGTTACTCACGTCATAGCTACAAATCTACCCGAGTCAAAGATAAAGGAGTTGAAACAGTTAGTGCTAGGAATAGAGTTCTGAGAGAGTAAATTGATGTTGTAGTATTCATTTATTAATATTCATTATAGTATTGTAGGATGCATTTGCGGGCATCGCATCTTATTGTAACGTGTGCAGGCGTAAGTTAAGCGAGTGTTTTTGTATTCGACTTGATGTGTGCCTGACGGCCTGTCGTATATCACAATCAGTGCTTTTGGTGGCGGCTCTTAGAGTTTTAGCTTTAATAGCTTGTGTTTGTTTCTTCTGTAAAGCCACGTGATACGAACTTTCGCGGCCTGGGAACAAAAGGTCTTGGTTTTTGCTTTGGTTTGCTTCTGGGAACAACTTTAGGCCATGCTAAATTTCGTGTAAGGTTGAGTGTTTGGGATGACTTGGGATGTGCTCTCTAAATCAGGAGTTTTCTTTCATCGAATTTTTAAGTTTTGCTGCCAGCGAGCTTTTTTTGAAAAGTTCTCCTGGTCATGTTTTTAGGCTGCCGCCAATGTGAGTTATATTACCTGTAGAGCTCAAAGTCGATTTTACAAATTATGAATTTTCCGAATTCAATTGAATGCTCCAATGTATGAAACTCTATCAGATTGATTTTGATGACCATTACCTTAATTGTTTGGGAATTGATTAATCCTGTTCTATGTACAAGCAGTTCATATGTTTATGGTTTGCTCGAGTTTGCCCTCTGAATGTGCGTTTTTCTTTAGAAATGATAAAATTGTTCATCCTAATTGGATTGTTGACAGGTTTGTTAATTTTCCATTTTATTCTCTTGTTTGGTGGTCGCCTGTGCTCGATATGTTGTTGTGAAATCCGTGTATAGTGCGTTTCGATGCGGTCGCTGCGTCGTGTAAGCTTAAGAGAGGAATGAGAAATCGAACGGAGTCAGTTTGCAGTCTGAACCTGGCGCCACAGGGTAATGATCAAATTGGGTAGTAGGATTCAAAGAAGATGGAGGAATGTGGTTGCCACTATTTGGTAGCGGTGCAAGGTTACGACGACGTGGATGTCTTTATAATCTAGCTACATTAGTAACTAGTTCCTGCCCCATTTCCGTCGCCAGACGATGAAGCTAAGAACAATAACTACTGATATGTATCACCACTTTGATCTCTTTGTAATAAAATCTTAAATAAACTGTTCCCAGCCCTGTTGCAAGTCACCCCCATGAATTGTATGGTGGCATATAACCTTAGGAAACTGAAGCGCCTGTAATAAGAACCGTGCATTTCAAAAGCAAGATATACTTAAGCTAATGTGAGCTGTCACCCCCGTCTGCGCCTCAAGACGGTCTCGCGTTTGAAGTGATATGAGTGGTTGGTGTCGCAAGGGATTTTTTTATATTTGCTTCCGAGCTTGGTGCTTGAAAAGTCTAAATAAAGCTTCTTGGATTTAAGTTTCTTACAGCCGTTTCCCATGTTCATGAATTAGTGTCGTCCTTGGAAAATATTCATTTTTTTTTTTCGTTTGTTGCGTTGCTGCATCCATTTATTTTTATTATTTATTATTTCTTTGTTTTTTTTTTCTAGCATAAAAGCAGGACGCAGGCTTGCAGTAGATGATTATCTGTTGTACACGCCAGGAGGGAAGCGAATGCAGGCAAGTCTCTCCTTTCGTCCGAACGCTGTGGCCCGTAATTACTCTCCTGCAAAGAAACTTGCTGATCAAGAAGGTGTTGCGTCTTCGATATCCGTGGCATCACGAAGCGTAACCGTGGTCGCGGGTTCTTCTGTAGTTGCGTCTGAATTGCCGAACTATCAACAACCGCTTGACGATTTGTCCGTAACTGACGAGGATATCTATGGCGCCAAAATGTTCGGCGTTGATGAAAACGCCAGTTTGCCTAGTCCTGATGAAAATGTCGCTATGCCGGTCAATGAAGTTGCCACTTGCGATGCGCTTGTCTCTGCTTCAGAAGCTCCTGTGGCGCCGAGTCTAACGAAACATTCTTATTCGTCGAGCTCGAAGGCTCCCATTCGAGCTGGACAGGAAAACTTCATCTCGGAGTTCTACAGTCATTCGCGGCTTCATCACTTGTCAACGTGGAAAGCAGAGTTGAGAAAGTTCTCCACAATGATCCATCAAAACAGGTCGAAGCATGGAGCTCGCAGGGTGGTGAACACTTCGAAGAGAACTATCATGCATGTAGATTTGGACTCCTTCTTCGTGGCAGTAGCTCTGAAGAAGCATCCGCAGTTGCAAGGAAAGCCTGTGGCGGTTTGTCATGCTGGAAGATCGGGTGAAGGTAGCCCACCCGTTCGAACGGTCTTCCTTTCAGTTTGCATTGTGCCTGATAATGACTGTTTAGTTGGCCTTATTTCCAAGGATTTCTGTTACGAATTGAGCTTCGTTAATTTAGATAGGGCAATAAATTTGTTAGGAGAATTCTTCGAGTGCATGATAGTAGCGAAGCATGTTTGAGTAGGATGCTCAAATGTCCTTGAATGCTTAAGGAGTTTATTCTTTGGCGTCTGCAGTGTGCACCTTCTGAACCCGCCTTTCGCTGCTTATAGGTAATGTTGAAAAATCGTCTTGGGCTGAAATAGCCTCGTGCAGTTACGAGGCTCGATCTTTCGGTTTAAAAAATGGCATGTTACTTCATCAAGCGAAACAGCTTTGTCCGGAACTAATTTGTGTGCCTTACTATTTCGACGAATACCGGAACGTGTCACAGCAGTTCTACCGCTTGCTCGGTGAGTGTACTACGGAAGTGGAAGCAGTGAGCTGCGACGAAGCTTTGCTTGATATTACGGAGATGGTATGTGAAGGTGAGGAGATGTTTCTGACTTTCCACGTGTCTGATGGAGATGTTTCCTGAGTGCAGTAGGTGACAGAGCTCAGTTCAGCTTCGGCTTTTTTTTTCTTGTTGTTTCTAATTTCTCTTCCGGCCGTATAACCATTTCAACTCTAGGAAGAGACCCACTAGACGTAGCAGAAGAGCTGCGCCAACAAATCTACAAAGTGACTGGTTGTACTGCTTCCGCTGGAATCGGCAAAAATATCCTGCTCGCTCGCCTTGCAACACGGAAGGCCAAACCCAACGGAAAGTACCAGCTCGTCGATGGAGAGGTGGAGTCGTTTATGGGTAAGCCTGTTTGTCAGCAGCGCGCTATATTCAGCTTCTATTGCAGGCCGAGAGGTAGCCGCTGTATGTATGTACTTTCGGATCTCCTATTGCTATACTGCGTCTTCGTGCGTGTACTTTTGATGTTCTTACCTTCCAGCGGTCCAGAATGTTCGGGACTTGCCTGGGGTAGGTTGGTCCATAGAGCAACGTATGACTGCGAGTGGTGTACAGACATGCGCGGACCTACGACAGTGGCCTTTGTCTCGTCTGCAGAAGGACTTTGGGCAGAAGCTTGGGCAGTCTTTGTACAGCGCTTGCCGGGGCGAGGATAGTCGCCCGTTGAAGACTGAGCACGAACGTAAGAGCATATCGGCCGAGATCAACTATGGCATGAGATTTATCACCGTAAGTAACCCATTTCCGTATGTACCCTGTAGCGTCAATGTATGCTTGTCTATGGCTTTAATTCGCTAGTGGCATTTCTGTGTGATGCTTCCTCAGTGTGCTTGTTTTAACCAAGCTGGTTGTAAAGGACTATATATATATATATATATACATATATTTATAGTAACCTTACTGATCTTCTGTTGAGTGTGGAAACATGAAAAAGTCTGTAAAGATCTGGATTGGTTTTGACTCTGCCTATTCAGTAGTGTATATATATATATATATATATATATA
>QQSS02219832.1:0-22750 GCA_003687565.2 Craspedacusta sowerbii
TTACATTCTTTTCTTGTGCTGTGTGTGCGTTTCGAGTACCGAGTATAAATAAATTTTACTACTACTACTACTACTACCTGAATGTGAAAAACGTGTAGGATTCGCAATCATTGTAAAGTTTCGCGTGGCCAAGAGCAGTGAATACCGCACAGGTAAATTCAAATCACGCAAGCACATTTATTTGAAATCGGTTAAGTTAATAGATTTGCAATATAATCTCATCTAGCGAGGCAGATTGAACATCTAATTTCTATAACCGACCGTATAATGAAAGTTAGGCTTCCATTAGTATCTCATCGATACACGAACATTGTATTATTTTGTGCGGTCAATCTAGTAAGTGTTGACAAGTCGAATTTGTATGTAGATTTCAGACAAACTCCTCCAACATTCCCAGTGATAACAAGATTCTTGTGCTTAGTAATTTTAAAGCGTGGGGTGGCAGGGACATCGGCTCCTGGGACGCTTTGGGTAAATTCGGTATTGGCAAAAGTGAATAGAAATGGCGTACTTCTCCTACAGCTCTGCAAGGAGTTTCAACTAGCCATCTGAAACACCTTCCCCCACCAGAAACATATCCAATAAGTGACCTGGATTCATCCGCACATCCGCGGTCATAGTCACGGGCTAGACTATAAAATCTGTCGAAGGCGCGACCGCCGTGATGAATCCCCAGAGCTAAATGTTGGACGGGTCACTTGCGAGGAAACCTGAAAGTTTCCATCTGGCGCAAAGTCTGGTCGCATGGAGTCTAGGCAAGCGCGACTGCACTGGTAGTGTAGACACTATCCTTGAATAGCTATTAAGTTCTTTCCAAGTACGTTCAGAAATCTCACAACTGGTTTACTCCAAAAGTCCATTTTGAAAGAACTTGGTAGCTATTCAAGGATACACTACCAGTGTCTACACTACCAGTGCAGTCACTCTTGCCTTTAGGAACCATAAATTTCAACATTGGTTCGATGCATGGCATAAAAGTAGACCGGCTTGTTATTGCATAAGCAAATGACCATTGGAATTCTGAAAATAAGTGAATTAATAACATAGCAACAAAATAAAGTTTGACATAAATATATCAAATGTGATTCTCTATTTATTCAAATCTCTTCGACTCGGTCATACATATTCGGTCTGTTGTTCTCGCCTATTGAGGAATTTTCTTAATGTTGATAGTGACGTTCAAACTTTAACATCACCTTAATCTATTTGTTTTCTGCAAGTGCACAGTTAGTTTTGAAAAAGACAGGCTTCTCAGAAGATATACGACACAATAAATTCCTTAGCTTTTAATGTGTGTACAATTGCAAATCGTGAAAATATTTCTTTCGGTAGCTGAACTAAAAGTTGACATAAGAACATATTTAATGCATCCGCCTGCAGATCAAGCCAGGTTGCAGCATCTGATTGCCAACTTGTGGAGAAGCGTTCCTGTCTACTTTGATCATTTAAGCCTTGAATTGATATGTTTTGTACTTCCTCCCACTGTCGGCGAATCCAATGAAAACATTTAAAAATAAGCAGGTTTGTATCATTGTGCAGTTAACTGTTTGGAAAAATGAACAAAATAAGGAGTTCCAATACATATTAGCTTATAATATTCTGCTCGTTTTTATGGACATATTTACGCTCACATATGCTGACGATGAAATTCTCTCTGTGGCCGATATGATAGGCCTGTCATTTATCACAATGCCCTTTAAGAGTATGTTTGACTTACGTTGCAAATTATAAGCATATATATTAAATGCGCAGCAGGACGATCTGGCTAGCTATGGTCGCAGTTAGATGTATTCCAAGTAAAGCGCTCAGCATTTCATGGACACAAATGCTACTTTATGAACACAGTTAAAGTGAGAATGTCTTACATTAAAAAAAGCGGGATCACTAACGGGAGTTTGTTGTTGTTGGTGGTGGTGAAGAGCCAGGATTTTCCCCGGATGCGCAGTCCATCGATCGTCGGGTCAGCAAATGAGGCCAGTCGTCGGATTTTTGTTGAGCCTAGCAAGGAGCTAAAAAGCTCGATACGTGCCCTCAAAGAGAGGCTCGGATGACTGGTCGATGCGCCAACGACCTTGAAACTGACATTGCACTGTCCCCTGTTACCAGGAGACACTCTTCCTGAAGACCTTCCCAGCAGACGACGAAGTCGTACTGTGCTGGTTAGGTCTTCTTGGGAGATTCGCCAAACAGAGTAGCCACAGAAATATGCCACATACCCTGCTTGCCCACCGACCGCTGCGTGGAGGCTATCCTAGTTGGCCGGCTAGTAGGAGTCTACTTTGAGTGAACCCCCAACAAGGGGTTGCTGAATCTTCTCAGACAATTGGGCAAAAGAAAGTAAGCGTCTATTATCACAGACTCAGGTTCCATGTGCAATTGTAAAAAAAATAAAATAATAAAAAGACATAAAAAGAACTATGTCGCACCTGTGGGCTGCAACGATCATGTGCCTGTTTTTTTTTTTATAAATTGGATTACTCCATAGAGGGTATATAATAACTCTATGGACTATCCTTGCACCCAAAGCACACAATCGCCACGATTCGGCCCATCAAACTGGTCAGGTTGTGGTAACTCAGTCTCCTAGTCTCTTACGATGTCATGAAATTTCGAAACGACGGCAATTCATGTAATTACAGCGAATAAACCGATCACCCACATATGGTTTGCTCCAGATTGCACCGGGGCTGTCGCGGGACCTTGTCGCTCACCTCGTTTTTTAACATACTTCGTAGGCCGTGTGATCCGAGTCCATGCGAATATGGCTCCTAATCTTAGCAAGTTGCTTGAAGCCACAACAAAAAGGCTGACCCCAAAAAATGTGTTGTTGACTGCTTCCCTTGTGGTATCAGCAGTTGCTACAGTACGCGCAGTAACCTGGAAGCACCATGGACGCGAATGGTAGTTATGCCTTGAACTGTGTCCAACTGTGTTATTAGTTAGCAGGAATCTCATGTTGCTTTTTTCTTTGATGCCATACATGCCTGGTTGAAGCGCAAGCATAGCTTGTTATGAGATGCAGATAAAGTTTGAGAAAATATATTGTGGCAGTGTGTAGTCCTGTAATTTTATATTGTGTTCTGTTGAAGTTCAGTCCATGTACAACAACCTGGTAACTTAACCTGAAAACATTTCCTCATTCAGGTTAAGCTTTGCTTCGCTAGAGCTATTGCTGTTGCTAAATGTGTTTTTTCCTACCTCCATCCATTTCATTGTCTTTTGGTTGCTTAGCATATTACCCCAAGGCTCTATTATGCGATTTTATTGACGAGCCTGTCGTCTTCCGTCACTCCATCACAAAAAAAGTGTATAAGCATGTTCTGCACCCCTCATTTTACTCTTTCCCACTGTTTCAATATAAGATGCATGCTAGCTTTGTGTTTAGTGTAATCTATAGATTCTTTCATTACTTCTAGTATCAGCAAGACCTCAGCTAGCGCATTCTTCATTCTTTGACAGATACTTACTCTATTTCTTGCATCACAGTTTTGCATGTTTTATGCAATAGATAATGTTAGGTGCTTCTTATTCTTGTTTTGCCAAGCCATAGGCATACAGATTTATCGGTTCAATGTAGCTTTACTTTGAGAATAAATAATGTCAGCATATAAGGCCGCACCCTATTGGGGTATTTCTTTGTATTAATATTTTGCCTGGTATGGTGTAGGCTTCTTATGGATTCATAGGAAACATTATTTATTGTAGTGATTGCTCTTACGTTTTTGCTTATCCTTAAGTAAATATGCTGTATTTTTGCATCAGATTTTTAAGTTTGCTGGTTTATTTTTCTAAACAGATGCATTGAAACAAGAATGTTCAGCCTATTTGTTATGTCCTTTCTAGTTTTTGCCCCTTGCTTTGTGCTTTTGTACTGCTTGCTCTACCCTGATCTGGCTCCTTCTCATATGCTAAGTGGATCTTGTGCTCCTTTGCTTTGGCCTTGATTTATCTGTAGTTTATGTCTCTGATCTTCATTTTATTTCTACTTCAATGCAACTGTGACGACTAGTCATCGACCAGTGGTCTAGCATACACTAGTACTAAGAATCTCTTATGGTAATTTCTTGGCTAATGAAGTTTCATAGATAAGCACTAAAAACTCTGCAATGATCATTTGTAGATATTTATTTATGTAATGATCTCGACAGTAGATCGTTTAACTTTCATGAAATTTCTCTGCAAATACTTCAGGTACCAGCTATGTTATAGCCCTGTCTAAAAAAACTGTACAAAAGCCACATTAATTAGAGTCTTCGGGTTATGTAATACTCATTGGGTGGTTTATCTTTTGCTTTTATATGTGTTTGTATTGTGCTACCTTTGCAAAGGTCCAAGCTGTAAATATGAAGATAAGCATGGGTCTGTGTGAGTCATTAATTTTACATTTTTTATTTCATGTTCAGGAGACTTGGGGGAACTGATCTGCATATCCACCTGGAAGATGTAACTATTTCTTAATTTTTGACATATCTGCATATTTTTATTGTTTGAAACAATTAGTAGGTACATGTTTGTATGGTATTTCTATTGGTTGGAGTTGAGGATCAGAAAGAAGTAATAAAACTTGAGCTAGTTTGTTACAAATAGAAATTTCACATCTGTTGACGAGAAAGACTTAAATGGTTTAAGCTACTTAACATGATGTGCTAGTGAGTCTGCCTGAGTGTGCCCAGTGAGATAACACATAAACATGTTGCAGAGCTGCTGTTGTCCCTCTACGCAGCCTTTTTCTTCTAGAAAAAGCAAACAAAAGCAGCTGTTGATGCAAATTTCTTTCGGTAAGGCTCCTAGTTCAGAAAGATACCTTAAGGCAAATCTCGTACAAAATTTTTCTTTGCTTGCTTTGCTTATTTAAGGGTGTACTGGTGTATGCTGTTGTATGTAGCATTGTAGGGCTTAATCTAATCTCTGTTTGAAAATGCCTGTAAGTTAAGGAAATATATTGTTCGGGAGTCAGCATGTGTTAATGTTGGTAGTAACCAAAGATTAGGGGTTGGGTAATGTCTTTGTCTTTCTTATCTTTCACAACAGCCATTTCTCCCTGCTGAATGTGGTATTTATTTTCATAGGAGGATATTTAGGATCCTAAGGATCCTCGTTCCACATTACTTTTCAACTGAGGTATGGTATTATGCAACATTTCTACTTAGTGACCCTGAATTCTTATTTTTGTAAATTGTCTGTTATCGAGCAATGTCTGTCAAGAAAGGTTTCTGCCGCATCTGAGGCATTTAATGTGTACCTCAACCATTCAGCCAATTATATTTTGAATTTGTGGGATGCTTCCTAGCTTGTGATTCAAAGCATAACCATGTATTGTTAGATTTCATTCTGTGAAAATTTCTTTATGTGAGAGCAGTTTCTAAGCTCACGTAATGTTCTTAGCTACTACCATGTGTGCAACTTGAAAAGGCATTAAAAGTGTTGTTTAGTCGTATCGACCAACGCCACATCACGTTGAACCTATTTAAAATTATTTTCCTTCCTCTCTTTCTCCTCAAGGTTCTCAGTTAAGCTCTTGTAGAGAAAGTCAGTTTATGTCTTTTTGCTGGCGAATATCAGATTGACGATTGCCTCTTTGTTCTTATAAGTCTTCCCAAAAAGGGCTAGCGAAGATCCTTTCAACAGACCGTGATAGCAGTAGCCAGCGTTAAATCGGCGTTGGTCTATATTGATTCAGAAGATCGTTTGCGCATGTAAGACTTTTTTTCCTTTCAGCAAGCTAAACAAATTTGCAATGAAATCATCTTGTCAATGATTGCAATAGCAAAAAAATCATAATGCAAAGTAATAATGTCAAAAAAAGAACAACAGTTTTTAAACGCGACATGTTTCGAGTTTCTTAACTTATCAGGCGTATATGAAACGAGAACTGACCAAATCAAAATGTAAACACAAACGTCATAGCAACGCTAACGCGTCTAGTAAGCTATTGCAATCAGTACAATTAATATAATAATGATAATGATAATGACACTGGTATTCCATAGTAGCTCAATAGCGAGTAATTAATATCTTTAAAACGCTTGCCTACAAACAACTATACCTATGCCTATAAACAGCACCATAGTAGCGCAATAGCGAGTAATTAATACCTGCAAACAACTGTTGCCGTTTGGCTCGTCTCATCTATTAATCTATTAGCAATTTGAGACTCGACTTTAGGCGACAACCAAATCTTCTAAGCAGCTGCCGAACCTGAACACCCGCTTCGTCTTAAGTGCCACATGTTACGGTGCTAACGGCATCTTGTAGTTGCATCTTAGCTGAGTTAAGCTCCGCGCCTTTCCTTTTTTGTGTGTTACACGTTTTTATTAATTATTCTTAGAACTTGCTTTATTGAGGTTGATTTGACGATTGTTTCACGCCGGTTCTCTTCAGCTAACGGCCACGTTCTGACGCTGAGCTTGAAATTTAAAGTAACTAACATTTTTATCGACACCATTAGGCATGAGAAGCTCGCGTTTGTGTTCTACGTCAGAACCTTCCTCGGCCTAAGAGATGTGTTTGGTATTGGTTGATGGTCTGGCTGGGTGGCTTTGATTCCATTATGTTAGGCAGTAGACCTCGTCGAGCAATGGGTTGGCGGTACTGCAGCCTATATAGCTTTTCTGCTGCTAAACCACATTCACACACTTTTCTATTTGTGCTCGCCTGGCGTTAAACCTCTCGGCTCCTAAACTTTCGTCGTCAAAGTTTCTGCTGTAGACTTCCTTTTAAGCCTGCAAGTCAGAAACATGTGCATTTTTTTCATAGTACTTAATTTTGCACTTTGGGCATTTTCTTCTTTATTCACTGGAATTTAACAGTATTGTCACTGATAATTTTTTTTTTCGTGTTTCTCTTATTCACTTCTATTCCTGTCTTGACAATACCGATGTTGCTGCCATAAGTGAATCTCACTTAGATAGCTCTGTAGCAGTATATGATAATGCCTTGTCTATTCCTGGGTGCTCGATGTACAGAAATGTTAACCCTAATAATTGCAAAAAAGGTGGATAACTTGTGTAGTACAAGGAACCCTTGCCTTTAAGAGGCATCGTTGACTCTGAGTTCTCCGAATCTATTGTATGTGAGATAAAGCTGTGGAAAAAGACAATTTTCTTTGCGGCCGTATTCCGCTCGCCTACCCAAACTAACGATCAGTTCCGGAATTTACTAGTCACTATTGAGACCACGGTAAACTCATTAAACCCTCAGAGTAGTCATATAATTATATGAAAAGGAGACTTTAACGCTAGGTGCAACAGTTGTTGGGACTTCGATATATCAAATACGCATGGGGAGTCTTAAGTAAAGTCAACGGAAGGTCTGGGTTTGCGTCAGCTCATGTCAGGTACTGCTCATATCGCATATCGCAACAAGTCATGCATCGACTTAATATTAACGTTTCAGCCTAACTTATTCGTCGAATTTAGCTTGCATCCATCCGTAGATCGTGCTTGTCACCATGAAATCATTTATGGGAATTTGAACATCAATGATCAGCGTTCGCCAAACTGCAGTCCCAGAGTATGGCACTATGTTCGTGCAGATAAAAATAAATTGAGGGCCAGCTTCATACATCGGTTGGAAAAAGGAATTTCATTTGCATTATTCTGTTGTAGGCTGCCATGGTAGTTTTTTATTTTAAAGTAAAGCTGCTTTTAATGTTGCTTCGAACTTCATCCCTAATGAAGAGGTAATTCTTAAAACAAGGTATCAACCGTTGCTAAGTAAGCAGTTAAAAAGGGAACTAAATGGTCCATAAAAAGGTCCGTAGTCAAGTTTGTAACACAGAGGACGCCTTTAATGTGAATAAAATGCAAGAAAACCTACGTAAACATGCAAGTGATAGGCCTCTTAGCAGACCAAAATGGGTGAAAAATTAGCAAATGATCTCAGTAGCTCTCCTAAATACGATCTTATTCTGGAATATTATTTAAAAAATAGCACCTGGTTTCTCTTTTCGGTCCCAACTAGATGCCTGAGATACAGACTCTAGAGAAAATGCAATTGCACAAACTATGAATATCGTATCCTGAAGTTTAAAGCTTCGTTATTCCCAGCAGTAATGTCTGACTAGACTAGCTTAGACAAGTCGCTTCTTAAATCTGAAACCTACACAAGCCTCAAAAATCGTAAATTTGGGTTACCCATCATCCCATAGGCCGTCGGTATTTGTCTCAACTAAGGCTTGGGCTCAATACTCTCCGTGCACAGAAATATCTGCATAATTTTGCTGGTATTGGGTACCCAGATTGTTTAATTTCATACGACGGAGCTGTTTCCACCCAACCTACAACTCTTGATTAGGGCTTTTGGTATTTGATATTTGTGCCGATGCACTATGGAAAATTCTGTTGCATGGTCATCATGAGCGCGATAGTGATCAGAAGCGTTCTTCTTGCGACCATCAAGTTCATCGTAGATGCGAAGAGGTTTTCCTAAATATGGTTTAATGCTTTTTCTGCGGTCAGCGTAATTTTAACTATTGTTTTAATCGATTCGTAGTGTGTGTGGAGTTTCGGTTTGATTACCTCCCTCCTCATGGGGTTATGTTTTGCTATACTCTATTTTTGCTATGGCTATTTTTGTTAGGTGCGATCTATTTGTAGCATTGGTTTTGTCGTGAATGTTGCAAATCATTATACGCATAAATAAAAAAATTAAATAGAAGGTGATTGATGAGAAGCTCATGTAAAATGCATGCAGGTGAGGTTTTGGATATTGCTGTGCTGATAGCAGTCCGGACAAGCTAGTTTTATTAGCACACCAATATCTCGATCCTAATCTATCAGTGTGCCTGATATGGACGCCAGACAGAAGTGTCTGCAATTGCAATTCGCACTCATGTGGTGAACCGACAATGTCTAGCTTATCTCAGCTTTTAATTTATTAGTTTGATTTCAATAATGTATGGGCAGTTTTTGGTATGTTGGTTGGACTACTGCAACCCGACCTGTTCAAGCCCATCGGCAGTGACATATGCATATCGTAGCTTGATCGCTTGACATTTGAGTGGAGTTGAGTGTTATTGTTATAAAATGCAGATACGTTTTTTTTTCTCTCTAGACTGGTTTCATGGTTCTCATAGCTGCTGCTCTTGTTGCCCGCACTGCTTGTGATGTTTGGATGATCTCCATGACAACCAAAATTGAAAGGCAAGTAACGAAGTCCCAGTCCCAAAGAAGAAAAATGTTGGAGCATAGTCGCTCGAGCATTTTTCAAGGACTAAAAAAATAAAATTTTAAATTTGCATGCTAATAGATATCCTTTTTAAGGTGCATGCCTTTAAGCTACCGTTTACTGCTCAACCCGCGCTTGCACCAAATCTCGCGACATGCCGTGAAGCTCAATATGGCGGCTGCACGCTAGGCTACTTAAATTCATTGCCTTAAATATATATATATATATATATATATATATATATATATATATATATATATATATATATATAAATTACAAATTTTTTTCTGCATGATGAATGCTCGAGCTTGTTACGGACCAGGCTAGGGTTAGGGAAAGGGTTTTGGTTAACCTTGAGGTTATGCTTAGCGTTTGGGTTACAGGTACAGTCGTCAAAAAAATTGATAACATTCCGCCCAAAGCGAAATCTCCATCAGCAACAATTGCTGACCGGTCTGCCATCTTGCTGCCGCAAGAAGACCAATCGCAAAGTATCGCTTGCTGAGGAGTAGACGGTAGATTTATACGCGCGGCTTTGCGATAATCAAGAAGATGATGTCATTAATGTAATTTGTTCTGGTCAGGTCCAGACCAGCTAGGTAGCAGTCCTTAGTGGTCCTTACTTGGGTAGTAATCCTTAGCAGGGATTGTAGTATCTTGAGGGATTAAAAAAAATTTATTGTGTTTTCATTATCATTAACTAAGGTTATTATCTTTCTTGATTGGGTCCTTTTTTAAATGGAGGAGCTTTTGGTTTTTGCGGAAAGTCTTTGTATGAAATTTCAGTTGGAAATATGCGTGCTCTTGTAGGACTATTATTTCTCGATCTTCTGAAAGTTTCTGGCAAATGATTCTGCAGTTCCTATCCGCTCTTCCCTTGGTAAGTAGTCGTTAGTTTGTAGAGGTCAGCGTGGTTTTTTGATGGCTTCTTCGTGTTCTTTTTCTATGCTCTGTGTTACAGGTAAGGATGAGTGACCTAATGCGTCAAAGTTTTGTTTTGGGAGTGGGAACTTAGTAGCTTCTTGTTCTATTTTTCTAGGTTTCAATTGTAAATCAAGTGCTAAAGGTAAGCACTCCGATTTGTGCTTGTTAACAAATGTATTAATTTGATGTATCCTAGAATCATTCAAGTTCCTCCTGATGAATAGCTTTCTCATTTTATGTATTTATGTATTTTTCTGTCGGGGTTGCGTTTAGGTAAATATTTTTGACGCATTTTTTTGCTCAAGATTATCTTAGTCTTTTTACTATTTCAATCTTTAGTATGGACTCAACGAGCTGAAGTTGAGGTTTCGAACCAGACTGACAATGCACTTGCAAGAACAATATTTAAGGTGGAGTTTTTATGTGGCTTTTCCAACTGAGCGATTGTGTCCACTATTTTGTTAGCTTGAATGCTGCAGGTTGTACTGTTCTCATTGGATGACTGTCTTTGCATTGTAAGTAAACCTTCATGTACTCTTCTCATTGGATGACTGTCCTTGTACTCTTCTCATTGGATGACTGTCCTTGCATTGTAAGTAAACCTTCATGTGGAGTGAGAATTGAATCTAGACCGTGCTGAAGTGTTTGCCGAAACTAAGAAATGCTTTTACGCACAAATTTTTTTGATTACGCGGGTGCAACTTTATTGACAACATGATTGACGACGATGAAGCCATGTTCATCAATTGGTTGCAATCTTCTCACCTGCTAGAAATTCTGGTCAGCCTCTATTGTAGGTGGATCTCCACTCCACGATATCTATAGTGAAAATAAGTTTTTTAGCGAGATGCGAAGAAATACTGCCTAGTCTTGTTAATAAACCGTTCGCCTTTTAGTGGATTTACGTATTACAAGATGAGTAATCTAGACAACAGAATCGCAAATCCTGATCAACTTTTGACGCAGGTACTGCTGGCTCAGTTTTCTTCATTTGCCCCTGAATGTGGAGCTCTCTAATACTGTATGGTTATGAGAGTCTATTGCAATTTTTTTTATAGACTGCTATTATGTGACTGATACTAGCAATCATTGTTGCTTTTGAAGTAGCTAATAGTGAGTATTCTGAACGCTGTGTATTTCTGTGGTGAAAAGGTTGCATGTTTTTTCAGGACGTGGATCGCTTTTGTGACTGTATTGTGGAGCTCTATTCAAACATGACAAAGGTGAGAAGTGTCCTATGTATTTCTGAGAGAAGCGCTGGTCCTAAAAAAAACTTTTCACAACGCTTTTCAATTTCTAGGACATGTTTGGCCGAATTCTTTGGTTATTCTTAACTAAGATTACGCTTTCAGCAAACCGTTATAAGCGTCAGTGAGGCGTGAACACTTCGCTTACTTACTAGTACGTACATGTATGATAAGTATTACTTTTGAAGTATTTATCTCATTTGACTGAGAAGTTCATGCTAGTGATGAAGTGATACGCGTTACAGGACGTATTCCGCTACGATCTTTTAAAGAAAACTGATCTAAGCAGTGCATATCCAGTGGCTTAAGCTGGATCTAAATGCTAGTTAAATACACTTCCCTGAGTTTTTCCGTGCATTTGTGTTCCTTTGTCTTCCCTCGTCGTTCTTTCTGAGTTTTTATATAAGGGTTGCCGAGGTGGAGTATTAATTCGGAAGTTGTGGTGTTAGTCGTTTTACTCAAAAAGTTTGCTTTATGCTTAAGTAATTGGAGTTTTTTTTGCTGGAATTGTAATCTTTGTCACGAACAACATAGGAGCTTTTCTAAATATGCTCTGAAAAAGTGGTATTCATAATTTTTTTTTTTTAATTTTAAAAGATGCCCTGGACAATTGAAGAGAATAGTTTTTTGTTTGTTTTTAAACATGCCCTTGAAAATTGAAAAGCATGATATATTTTTAAATATGCCCGGGAAAATTGAAGAGCTTGATATTTTTTTAAATATGCCCTGGAAAATTGAAGAGCATAACTTTTTTTTTTTTTTTGAAGCATGCCCGGGGAAATCGAAAAGCATAATATATATTTTTGAAACATGCCCTGGACAATTGAAGAGAATAGTTTTTTTTTTTGAAACATGCCCTTGAAAATTGAAGAGCATAATATATTTTTAAACATGCCCTGGAAAATTGTAGATCATAATATATATTTTTGGAACATGCACTGGAAAATTGAAGAGCATAATATTTTTCGAAGTTTACTAGCAGCAATGTTCTGAATAGTTCTTTTGGTTTGTTGAGTTTTGTGTGGATATAAGGGAATACTAGTGATGATCACGTTAAATATTTTCGTGCGCTCTTCTTTTCTGCATATAAATAAAATTTGCTTGCCCGTGCGCTTTGTTTTCGATGAAACTCCAGCTTACGTTGGCCCATCAGAAACTTTTTATGCTTGGCAATCTCAACCGCTTGCTTGTTTTCCGTGTACGTTTCAGCCCATTTTGGACATCGTTTTATATGTCAAAACACTAGCTGGAACTGTTGGAGTCAAGGTATGTAAATATTATTGCTTTAATCACGTGTAATTGTGCTGTAGTGTGACGTTACGAATCAGGTACGTTTCGTTAAAATCTTGTGAAGTAACAAAGCCATCGCGCAAGATTAGGGTAGTCATTTTTCATAACAAATGCAACCCGTGATGCTATTATCTTATAGACTCCAGCGACGATGATTGGATATTTGGCGCTGTCTGGGATTTTGCTTACGAGGTGGGTTGTCTATTACAAAAGCATTATTTTGTTCAGTTGTGTTTGGTTTTCACTTCGGGGTTAAAGTACCTAATGTGTGGCCCATGACGTGCCAAATGAATTCAAAAGCATAATTTTATGATGGTCTTGTGTAGTTGTAGAGGGCATAACTGTCAAATGAATGACGGCTGCAATCGCCTGTGTACACCTCCTGGAAAGAAGTTCACCCTCACTTGTGATTTCAACCCAACCGCGTTCTGTTGGCTCGCCTGTTTTAGTATTTGCGCCTGTCTTTGGGCTGGATGGGACCTGCGTGCACTGCATTGACAACAGTATAGGGGAAAATGTACAGGGATGAATTCTCGGGTGTTGTGACTAAACCATAAGTATGAAAGAAGTGTGGATGGTCACGTAACAAATAAGAACATAGCGAAAAGTGTTAGAAGACGAGATTTAGGATATAGCAGCCCCTGTTAAAGGATCTGCGGTAGTTCAAAATTTTCATTTCTTGTCATCGTCGTCATCAGTAGCAGTAAATTATACCGCGGAAGGCACTTCATGGAGGTAAAAGTTAGAAATTCGTTGATTTATGTTGGGCATCCGCATCAATCATTGTGTTAATTGTTGTGAGGCATATGAAGCTATAAGCAAAACATCGCTTCCCACCTAGTCATTGCATTTGGATTCAATATCTTAACGTCCATGTCACGCAATTATTTGTATAAGCTTACACGTTGAAATGTAATGCTACTGGTACCATAACGTTCCGTCCGTCTCGATGGCTGCATAGCGTCGTTCTCTCGAGTGTTTGCGGTAGAGGCGTTGAAACTGAGTAATTTGTTGAGAGATTTTTGGAAAGCGGTTAATGTATTAGTCGTGCATAGAAAGCATAAGTTTTTATTTAATGGCCGTCAATGCTGTAAAATTAGTTTTAATTATTTTTAATTGCGAGAATAAGTCTGACTTACAGGCATCATAATATATATAATTCGCAGAGCTTGTCTTTGCAGCTGCAATATTCTGTTGACTTCATATTTTTCGGCCAGGCCCCAAGTAAGGCATCCGCAGGTCACGTGGGAATGGAATAGAGACTATAGTATAGTGATTTAGTGGACTGAGAGACCGCGTAGTTATCTTGTTAGCTGATAAACCGTTTGCGCTCTCAAGCTTCTTAAAGTTCGGAAATTTGTCTCGTTCATGACAGTTGAGAATCTAGAAGAAAACCCAAATACATTGTCTTGCCAGGTCAATAAGCGCTTTTTTTAAAACTTACAGTTGAGTTAGACTTCGCATTTTTATTCATAGGGCAAATATGAAGGGCATTCGATTTTGCAGGCATGGAGCCAGTAGTAGAAATTTAAAGTTTTGCGAGAATTCAAGAGTTACAAATTATTTTCTTCCTTTAAGATCTCATTTGGAGTTAAGGAGATGCTACTTACTCCATATACTTCTAGTTTATTTTAAAAGAAAAATGTCTTGGTTAACCACATTGTATATATATATATATATATATATATATATATATATCTGCAAGCCTATTCACCACGTTCTAATATATCAGCAATGTTGTGAAGAACGAAAAGTAGCGCATTTTTACTTGAATGGAATTAACGGAAGTCAAATAGTTATTACTGTTAAAGTAATTGGAAAGTTTCCAAAAAGATATTTTCTTCAGCTTTAAACTGCTTTCAGGTTGAGGAAACCAGTCGGTAGAATGACCATGCAAGAGCAGAAGTTGGAAGGTGAATTCAGATATGTCAACTCGAGGATCATAACAAACAGGTCGGTGCCATCTTGGTCGTTCGGATGGACACTAGGTTCCCTTGACTACCGTCAATAATATGAATTTGGTAGTATGAAAGTGGTAATTAATAGTAGTAGTGATGCAAATTGGTTTCTTTTATTAAGGTGTTTTTGTAATTAGTATTTGTGGAGATTGCAACCGGCCTTGCTTATTATTGTGAGCGGTCGCCAGGCTTCTAATTTGCTTCCCTCTAAACATCTAATTACACGTTCCATTTAGTGAAGAAATAGCGTTTTATCAAGGAAATGAAAGAGAAAAGAAAACTATTGAGCTGACCTTCATGAGGCTGGTTGGTCGAAGTTTTGCTATCGTGGTTCTTTTGTGTGTGTGTGTGTGTGTGTGTGTGTGTGTGTGTGTGTGTGTGTGCGTGTGTGGGTGTGTGCACGCGCTTGCGTGTTAGTGTCTCTATTGCTCTGCGTAGAAGCATGTTGCTTTGGTTGAGTGTCAAAGGATAATTCAGCAATATTTTGTCTTGCTATTCTGACATCACTGTGTATATATGGATGTTGCGGTGCTTCTTAGAAATGAAAGTATAGGGATAGTCTGCTCCAGCCCTTCATTATATAATGCTCGTTGTAGAGGCTGTAAAAATAAATTTACGAAAAATTACAATATTAGGACTTGCTTAGCGCTTCCAAAGTTTTTAAGTAATTGTGATAATACCTGAATATGCGGGTAAAAAAAAAACTGTCCAGCACACCTGTGGCAGTTGTAATAGAATTGTTATCTAAGACTTCGTTCATACCCAGAATAAAAAGAAAATAATATCCTCTAGCCTTTATCGTTTATGTTCGTTGAACCATTAACGGTGACTTGGAATCGACTGCTGAGGACGTAGTTGTTTCAGAATTTTCTTTTCCGTATTTTTTCGACGACTTGGCATAGATATTGCTGCTGCTCTACATTTCGTGTCAAACTCGAATTAGACTCTTGAATCTGCGCAACTCCGCGTTCAGTCGAGTCATTGACAAACTGGATGGACTTGCTTAAGACGTTTCTTTCTCATTCTTGATACTGTGTTTGAGAATCCCACTCGCTTAACCTGCAAGAATGCCTGGGACATGCCCGGAATCGTGACACTATAGCTTGTGTACTTTATGGCAAAGTTATGAAGTTTCTTAGTAATCGCATGCTGAAATCGCATGCGTGCATGGCTGAATGCTAGTCTTAATTCGCATAGAAATTTCACAGTAGTCGTCACGAGGTTGAGATTTATTCAGCTAAGATTGCGCAAACTTGTTGACATAATCCTTCCAAGGAGCGATCATACTTGGTAAATTGTTATGTGCAGCTGCTGTGCAAGTTACGTTCTTGTCAATACCGGGTCAAAGTCTTTGTAACCAAAACAAATCTATGCCAGGAGACCTTGAGACGTCATGAACCCTGATATGTTTTTTTTAAGGATAATATCTGAGATTTAGTGGCGACGGGCCAATTTTAAGCAAAATTTTATATTTTTGGTTAGAGTGCCCTAATGTGATTGTGTATGTATATGTATTTTAGGCATGTATGGTGTTGTTTTGAGAAGCGCTGCTTTGAGTAAACTGCTTTGAGCACCCTACTTGTGTGTCACTTTTAGGTGAATCATCTTCGAGATGTTGTGAACTTCAAGGCTGCGATTGGTATCATTGATAACATCATCGCAAAATGTAAGCACATCTTGTAAACAAACTAGCCTCGGTCTCGTCGTATCGTGTCGTGCAACTTTAAATCGAGAAGTCCGGTGGCAGTTCGTTTGGTGTGCTCATCTTATGGCCATTAACCTCGTCGGATTTGTGTAGTTCGCGTTCCTTGGCTAATAACAATTATGCGCCCGGTGTATAAAGTCTCTTGGTCTTCTGTTCTTGATGACATGCTGGGTAGAAATAGAGCTAGGAGTGATGTATTTTTATTAATGTCCTTGTTGTTGTTGTTATTATTAGGAGTATTATTTATTAAATTGCTCGTCCTGAAGCTTTTGTTAAATGGCAGATTTATTAAAGCGTGCTGGTCGTGCTATTCGCATTCTCGTATATACTGCGGAGAATTAGTACACGCGATTATATTGGAATGTGGAATTATATCGGTAATCTCTAAATTAGCGATCCTTGTAATGCTCTTATTCCCCCCCTCCTTCCCCCTCCCTCCGCACAAGAGCAGCAAACTTTAAGTGGAGGGGACCATTGCTCTTGCTTGTTCTTGATGACCGTTGTTTTTTATGATTTCTGCGTCGATCGCTTCACCTTGAAAGGCTGTTTTGAACGACTGGCGTGCGTTGTTTGCTCATATAAAATCTGTTCGCGTCATGTGATGCCCCAGGAAGTAGTTGCCTCGGCCAAGTGCGCTAGAGCTAAAGGATTCGTCTGTCGTGAGCTGCTCACCCCCTGCATTGAAGCCTGATCCATCCACTCAACCCCCAGCATTAAAGACTGATCCATCCACTCAACATACTGCGTTGAAACGTGTTTATAATCCATTATACAAGCCTGGTCGGTGAAGATAAGAGTTGAAGCTATCGTTAGAAAGTGTTTAATTATTGCACTATTCTGGATTACATGGCTAGAGTATCACCTCTGTGGTGATGCCATATCGATCCATACGCTCTCGATTCGTAATCTTTCTTATTCTAACAGCATTTTTTATTTCGTTTGGTACTTGTGTATATACGTGCCTTGATATATGCTGTGTTAATCTAACGATTTTAACTCGATTGAGTAACTGGCGTTTTCTTGAAGGGAAAATACCTTTCTCTATGTAGATCTCGCCACCGTGGTCGGTTTCATATCTGTGGCTGTTGGCTTCCTTGATCAGGGGAATCCCCGCTTTACCAATATGTCCAACTTCGAGATTATGGAGGTAGGCTATCTATATGCGCAGGATAGTTTCTTCTAGCGGTCGTTCCTTTGCATTCCTTGCATTATCAACGAAGTGCTGCTTGTACGGGATGCGGTTTTGGTCTTTGTTCTTTGGAATTAGTTTTTATATTTTTATCTTTCCCTATTTGTAATAAAAAGAAGCTGCTATATTTTTGTAATGGGTCGTTATGTCTGTGTACGGAGCATATGCCAGAGCCATTTTGGTGTTATGATATTTCAAATTGCAGGATTACTACTGGACTGGTCGAATGGTGATTCGGATGGCAGAGGCGATCGGAAGGCTCGTTCTTGCCGGTCGAGAAATGACCAGACTTTCAGGGTTTGTTTACTGACTGTCATTCCACCGTGCTTTTTTGCCCAACTTGGTCGTTGCTGATCTTGTTCTTTTTGTTCTTCTCGTTGTTATTGTTGTTGTTGTTGTTGTTGTTGTTGTTGTTGTTGTTGTTGTTGCAGTTCGCGTTATTGCTGTTGCTGTTTGTCTATAGTTCGTAGCTTGAGGTTTTTTTTAACTCAATGACTAGGTACTGGCTCCCAGCCAGCATTTGATCCATCTGGAGTTCGAGTGATGGACATTTCATCCGTATGGTCTAGAACTACTTTAGTAAATTTGCGGTTTTAAACTTAATATAGTCAAGAACAAGCCACTACACGATACGCTGAGTGGTACATCTGCTCTCGCTCATCATTCCTGTGAATCTTGATTATACTTGCTCGACATCCTTCGTTGTGTTTCGTTCAGGTATACGGCTCGCGTGACCGAGTTAATGGATGTCTTGAGCGACCTGCGGAGAAATAAATACGAGCGAACCGTTGTGAGCCGAGATGGTAAATGCCCTCTTCTTGCATTATCTGCTTGCTGTTGTTGTCGGCGTCACTGCGTCGTCGCTTTCTTGATTTTTTGTCGTCTTGTCGTGTTTGCATCGTCCTCATCAGGATGGTGATATGGAGTGGCGTGTTTTGAACCGTGGATGACGGTCGCCTGGGCTTAAAGTTTTGAGAAATTAATGCATGCCGTCGTCTATTTTGTCGGTTGTTTTATTTTTCTTCGCACTGATGACGTATGTGCCGTCACTTGTTTGTGCCTTCACTTGTTTGTGCCTTCGATTTTCGGCTTTCGTTTTTGCGTTGTTAACTCCTCTATCCCGAAATGTCCATGAATACCGTGAAGCATGGTAAGCGGTGTGGGTATGTCGGAAATGAAATTCTGGTGCACGGGGATGAGGATCAGGTTATGTGCGTGCGCTGAGGCTTAATCTAAGTTAAATTGCTTGAAGATTGTTGAAGAGCTCTGGTTCAACTTAAAGATTTTCATTTTTTCATCCTCGTAACCGCTTCATAAAAATGTCATGTACTATTTTAAAGTTGGTTTAGCCAAGAGCTTTACATTTCTGGCTTACTGGCTTATGATGTACAAGTACATGGATTTATATTTGGCCGAATATTAGGGTGTATGTGTACGTCACGCACATGTACAGTTTTGCTTGGCCTTGGTCAGGGAGTATGTCTTAACAACTGCTCCGGTAAAAAGGTCGATTGGTCTATTTTCCAAAAATTTTGCCACGCATAGGTACCCTTCTGTGAATAGTGGGATCACATGGAACGTATCATTTTGTTTGTGAGAGTTGAGCGGAGCGACATTGAGTACGAGTGGTTTACGAATACGTTTGAAAAGACCCTTGTATCAGGCTCTCCCTACGTCCACGAATTTGCCCTAGAGTTGCTCTTTTTTTCCTTGCGCTGTAGATAAACACTACGATAGCAGTACAGAGCTGCTGAAGCTTGACCGAGCTTCTGTAGACTTAAACAAGAGAGGCGATGTCATCGAGAAAGACCACATCATCAGGTGCGTTTAAGTGTTACTAAATGTGGCATTTGAGGATGGGCGAGGATGATCAAGTTGATCGCTGGTTTCTGTTCAGAGCGCTTATATAGTATGGCGGCTATTGTGACACGAGCTTTTGTTTTGACGCGCCCAGACGGGGAAAAGAATTTGCTTTGATTCTCACTTGAACCTGCCCCCATGTGGAAAGTTCAGGCTGCTTTGGGTGCATGTTTATATACTTTCTGTTAATTATGCGTATCTAGGTGTCTGCCTATTAGCTTTAGTGCTCGATTGTGCATATGTCTGTTTAAATTGACGGCTTGTCTCGTTGTGTTTGTGTGTGTTAGTGTGTGTGTGTTTGTGTGTGTGTGTTTGTTTGTTTGTGTATTTGTGTGCCTTTGCAATGTTATTTGTGTTTTTTATTTTGTGCTATTCCCGTTTTTGGTAGATTCGAGTCAGTGCCGTTGGTTACCCCTAATGGAGATGTCTTGCTTCGCGAGATGAACTTAGAGGTATGCCTTCAGATTCCCTGATTTTCCGCATAGGTTCTTGCCTGGTTCGTGTCCTACCACCGATTGAAGTCTTTTGGTTTGCTTTGCTTTGCTGATGCTGTCCAGGTTTAGGGTTAGGGTTGGGTTTGGGTAGGGTCAGGGTAAGGTGCAGGGTTAGGTGCAGGGTTAGGGTTCGGTCGATGTTGGTTAGGCTTAGAGTTAGGGTTAGGGTAAGGGTGATGCTGGTTATTTCTTCGTGAAGGTATGTGTTCAGTCACATGTTTCAGTATGTGGTCTCGCTGCTGACGATAAACGTGAAGCATTGACATGCGTGATCGCTTGTTTAAGCTACATGGATTTGTCTCTCTCCAGGTTACTGCCGGCAAAAATGTGCTGGTCTGTGGTCCCAACGGCTGTGGAAAGAGCTCGCTTTTCCGGGTGTTAGGAGAAGTACGACACTTTTATTTTACCCCTTATGTGTAATGTTACCCCGTATGTTTCTTTCTTGTTTTTGGTTAGGTTTGTGAATTTCTTTGGTTGCTCGTTCGTCTAAAGTATGAATGTTGTTCTTTATTCTGCACGTTTTTGTGGAGACGATGATATGGTTATTACAGATATTTAAGTCATTTGATGGCCTGGATATGTTGAAATTGCTGCACGTGATTTGTCAGGCCTCTATTCCATGTGGCATTAAGACTGCCACGCAGGCATCTGCACGTTGATGATGACGGTGTCGTTCCCTTCTTGCTCCAGCTGTGGCCGTGCTACGGCGGCCGTCTGACGAAGCCGCACCGGCGCAAGCTGTTCTACGTTCCACAGCGTCCGTATATGACGCTGGGTACTTTCCGCGACCAGGTCATCTACCCGGACTCAATCGGTGAGATGAAACGTAAAGGTTACACGGACGCGAACCTACTTCAATTCCTCGAGAAGGTGAGTGAGGAAAGCTTTTTGTGGAATTAGTCGAACATGATTGTCAGGTTCGACCTGAGCCTAGTCGGACATAATTGTCTGGTCTGACCGCAGCCTAGTCGGATTACACGGACGCGAATCTGCTTCAGTTCCTTGAGAATAAAAAAAGGAAAACTTCTTGTGGAATTTGTTATGAGGTTTAATCTCGAAATGTGTGTGCCTGTGCTTGTGCTTGAAGGAAGTGGCTTAGCAATCGCGCGGGTCTCTTTCTAGGTTCATTTGGGTTACATCTTGGAGCGCGAAGGAGGTTGGGATGCCATTCAGGACTGGATAGACGTCCTTAGCGGGGGAGAAAAACAACGAGTAGCGGTATGCCACGGTTATTGCTTTTCTAGCTTCGTAACTTAAATGGGTTATGGCTAGTCATAGATTTCTTTCTGCGCGCAATCTTGCGTGAAAGCTTGTATCGAAACCAAAGCTGTCGCCCAGTCGCTTATTGCTCAGATTCAACCGTAGCCTAGATGGACATTATCATCAGGTTCGACCGTAGCCTAGTCAGACATAATTGTCGGTATATGATTGTGCATGATTCCCAGTGGGTCTGCACCCAACTAGACGCATAGTAGAATCAGGAATTGTAACTTAGTCAACTCTATTTATCTGACTTCCATCAGAATTATGATGGCCATGAAAGGACATTGGGGAGTGAACTTGTTACGTAGATCGTATGGTTTCCATCATCGTGGCATGGCATGCACTTGATGTGCGACTAGCTTTCTTTCTATCTGTCCTACATGATAGAAACCGAGTGTTCCTTTTTATCGTATAGTATACTATAATAAAGTATGGTAAAGTATAGTATAGTATAGTATAGTATAGTATAGTATAGTATATTATAGTATAGTATAGTATAGGATCGTATAGTATCGTATCGTATAGTATAGTATCGGATAGCATAGTATAGTATCGTGTAGCGTAGTATATAGTATAGTATAGTACAGTATAGTATTGTATAGTATATTATAGTATAGTATATAGTATAGTATAGTATAGTATAGTATAGTATAGTATAGTATAGTACAGTATAGTAAATAGTATAGTATAGTACAGTATAGTATAGTACCGTATAGTATAGTCTAGTATAGTATAGTATAGTATAGTATAGTATAGTATAGTATAGTATAGTATATTATAGTATAGTGTAGTATAGTATGGCATAGTATAGTATTGTATATAGTATAGTATAGTATAGTATATAATATTATAGTATAGTATAGTATGGTATGATATAGTATAGTATAGTATAGTATAGTATAGTATAGTATAGCATAGTATAGCATATTATGTTATAGTATAGTATAGTATACTAGTTGAATCGCAGCGGGAACGTTTCAAGTGACTGAATCGCGTGTGGGTTTGAGCCCTGAGACGTGTTATTTTGTTATTTATGGAAGAATTATTAATCAGATTTTAAAATTTCAAACAATTTATTGATTTTCCTCTCTGTTGCTTATTTGGAAGATGGCAAGGCTGTTCTACCACCGACCGCAGTTTGCCATTCTCGACGAGTGTACGAGCGCTGTCAGCGTTGACGTCGAAGGCTACATGTACACCCACTGCAAGGAGGTAAGTCCTGGCACCCTGTTCCGTCTTCGGTATTTCATAGAAAACGTAAACTCACGCTTCCTGTGCCAAATGTTTGCTTGTATGCAATCGTTCATCTGCGAAAGCTCTTTGCTTGTCGTCGATTCTAAGAGTTGCAATTTGCTATTCTGTGGAAGTGAAACGATTTATCACATAAGAAAATTAGATTTTGTTCGTGGCGATTGGTTGAAGATGAAAATTTCTGTTTTGCAGGTTGGCATCACGCTCTTCACTGTGTCGCATCGTCGATCTCTATGGAAGTATCACGAGGTATCGCGACATACGCGCATTTTTAAATATATGCATAAGTTTGCATGTATGCGTTAATACCGACATACATAGATACATACATACCTACATACATGCATACATACATACATACATACATACATACATACATACATACATACATACATACATAC
>QQSS02219833.1:0-10847 GCA_003687565.2 Craspedacusta sowerbii
GTTCTTTGAAGGCGGCAAGCTCCTTGAGCATGTCGGCCTTCATTGCAGCCATCGAAGCCTCCATTTTCCTTTCCAAGTGCTCTTGCATCTGCAAGAACAACTGAGACTCAGCCGTATGAAAGTCTAAATTCTCCGCTTGCTGTTCCATCTTTAAAGATTCTATAAGATTTAAATAGCAAAGCAAAAAGCAAACTTAGCTGTGAGTGGATTCACTCCTTGCCGATCCTTCGCGTAAGCAGAAAGAGGCTGGACCCTAGCGTGCGCAGAAGCTTCAGGCATTATTCCCTGAGGTCCTTTACAAGGACCACCAGATGAGGAAATAGCGTTTCCTTATGCTTTCACAATGCTGGAATTAATTTTTGGAATATATCAGTTTGCGGAACCTCCATGCCTTTCTTTCAAATATAATCTCTCTTAACGGCCCCGATTTACGTTTTACGACCAGAAACTTTCGGTGAAGAAAAGACTTGACGTACTCTGATCCTGCGTAGGTATAGGAGTAGAGAGCTAGATCAGAAGAAGACAATATATTAAGTCAAAGAACCATTCTTCTGTCACTCTGCTGCGTAGGTTGTGAAAGTATAGAAGGCTCATATGTTAGTAGTCGCTAGACTGCTTGCAATCAAGAGAGCGAGGCATAGCGAAATCAGTGACATGTCTGACTGAGATCTAGAGCAAATCAAATCGATGAAGATGGAGGAAAGATGGCTGTGGTTCCTGGTTACTTTGATTTGCAGAGTTGCAGCCATTCCCGAAGTACCATGCCCAAGTATGTGTTGGCAAGCCTTTTCTCATTTTCCTATCTACTTCACTGCTCCGACCTTAAGGAACTTCCTTATTCCAACTTCCTTATGAAAGCTGTTTCGCACGCGTTACTTTTTATCTGCGTAATTAATCAGCTTAATAGACGCACTTTCTGTTTGTGTTTGTTAATTTCTGAGTTTCTAAGGAGAGTATATAAACGGTAAATGTTGGTAAATATAGTCAGATCAAGAGTGCATTGATGATAGACAAGAAGCATTGTACAACAATCGTTTCATCTATCTCTACACCGAGCCCAAGACTACTCCTACGTGGTTAGTCTCAGCCTTCATTCGCTTTCGAGCCTGTACGTTTTCCCACGTACATTTTTGGTGCCGTGATCAGGATACACTTCTCGCTTTCCCACGACGATCAATTTTGAATGAAGAACTTAATTTGCATGAGAAACGAGATGCATTTCTTTTTCTTTAGCCTGTCCTTGCATGCGTTGGACCCCGTGGATCGATGCCGATGACCCGTCTGGTGTGGGAGACTTCGAGACATTGCGCTTTCCTAGGCCAGGCTACGGAACGTACATAACTGACGTTGATGGAAACGGGGGCAACGTAGCGAGAAAATTGTGGAATGACCATACAATAACCTGCAACCATCCGATCGAAATCGAGTGCCGAGACGTAATAACAAAGAAACCCTTTCACCAAACTGGCGATGACACAAATTTCCCGCATAGCGTGAAGTGAACCACGGATCATGGACTAACTTGTGTGAACATCCATCTAAAGGACAACAATTGCAAAGACTATGAGGTTGGTGACTTGCTCTGTTGGCTGTTTGTTGTTCTCGTGCAAGTCGTAACAACAAATCAGCTTTCAAAATCAACTTTAGGAACTGAATCTTTATATTTTTAAAAGCATTACTGCTGCACCATCTTCCTGGAAATACAGCAGTCCCCCTCAGCTAGTTTTAAAAAAGCCTTAGATACTTGTAAAGTCTGTGTCTCTTGTATGCTTTGGGGATGGTTTTTTTATCATTAATATTTTTGATGTCCTACTATTGCGTTCGCAAATTAGACACACCTCAATCTATATTAGAAGATTGTGGGTGAAAATCGGTTAAATGGTTAAACATCTTGTCCGAATATTTAAACGAATATTCACGAATATTCCGTGGTCTTCTCACGCATTTCAAGAAAGTGTGTATATTGACGATTGAGATTTAAGCTGAGGATTAGCCATCACATGGCATTTATGAATGCATTTGTGTACGCTTTTGCTTAATGGGGAAAATATATCTTGTTGTTGTTGTTCTTGTTGTTATTGTTCTTGTTGTTCTTGTTGTTGTTGTTCTTGTTGTTGTTGTTATTGTTGTTGTGGTTGTTGTTGGTGCTTAACATTACGATAACGTTCCATTCCGTGGTAGGTCCGCTTGTTGTGCTGGACTCCCTGTAACACACTTCAATGGATGGGTAGGTCGGACCGCGACGACCCAACCGGCTCTGGAGATTACGAAGGTCACCAGTTGGCTGACCATCCTGTGCGAAACTACGAACCCTGTCCTACGGGCAGCAGTCCGTACGAAATCGAGTGCCTGCGTATAGCAGACGGTTCCAACGCGCTAGTCTCCGGCCAGAAGAACCTTATGTGTGATCGCAACTGGGGCTTCGTCTGCTTGAATGCTGATAATTCTTGCGCTGAGTACAAGGTCCGGTATTTGTGCCGAGTTTGAAGAACGTTTTGATGCGCGCAATTCACAATCGGGTTAGGGTCGTCTTCTTCGCTGCTCATGTCGGGCTGAGCAGCAAATTTCCGCCGGCTGTCTCACCTCATTTCCATTTTTGTTGCTGTTTTTACGGTGACTTCGACTTTCTTGTACGTTTACGATTACCTATAGAATTTAACAGTCCCTTTCACCCCCTTCCTTATCCTGTAATTCAGCGAGGGCCAGTCCGCACGTATTTACTGTAACTGCGTCAACGACTATTGTTTTGTGGTAAGCAAAACATGATCCGGAGTTCTAATTACTTTGATAAATTTGTATTTACTAGGACACGAACGTTTGTATTATGCATACTACCTAACATTGGATTAAACAGATCAGACTGTTCACGAGAAAAAATGCGAGTTTGTATTTTCGAGAGTCTCCACGCGCAACAGCCGTTATGGGTGATGGGAGTTAGTCTACATACCCTATAAACTGTATGGTATGTGTCGTGCTGAATGGGACCGTCTCAATCCGCAGATAACTACACAATCTCTCTTACAAGAATAAATCAATCTAGTGCTCCATCTTTTGTAATCCCTTGGATCTTAAGTTTCCGCAGTCGTAAATAAATTCCTTGTTCTCAGGTGGCAGAAGTCACTTCCATGATGAAAACGACTCGTGCTAATTTCAGAGTTTGTTCATTTGTCGACCAGATCATATAGTTGTGTGAGCGATCCCTTGTTCTAATCTAAACCAATCCTTAAGTATCTTGACTGGTGCAAACGAGAATGTAAATAGAAGTAAATATGACATGCCCTATCATTACATGAAAACACTGCATCATGTATCGCCATTTGAACCTGTGTAATGAATTTCACCAATACCAAACATGCATCCAAAGCATCAGTTGACGTTAGATGGCCATTCGTGCCTTGGTGCACTGCTAGTGAGGAATTCGGTTTGTAATAGATGTGGCTAAATCTTCACCTGCTTGCGTCAAGCTTGCAATCATTCTAGCAAATTTTTGTCCTTCCAAATTTCATAAAGCGGAAGAGGCAAGCATAAAATCTTCATCCCACATCCCGAAAAATACTAGATTAATACGATTCTGGAGGATTAGCTTCTGGTATGTTGAACGTGCTGTGGAAAAATAGTACGTCACAACTGCAATTACAACTTTCATCAGAAAATCTGTCTACGCACACTCTTTTCCGAGGGCTTAACTCTTAATTGGCTTATCTAAGAAAAGCCATCGCCCTATATAAGTCTGATGAAGCCTTTTCAAAATCTTGGAAAACATTGTGCACTCTAGACTTATGCATACTTTCAAGATAACCAACTTTGTTATCTAAGGCAATTTGACTTTCGTGGAAAAGAATCAATCGGCTCTGGCATTCTTGACCTTGCTGAGAAAGTAGCAGTGACCATAGCAAGAAAAAAGTATACAGTGGGGGTCTTTCTTGATCTTGCAAAAGCGTTTGACACGGTTGACCACAATATCCTTGTTAGTAAGGTGTTATTCTATGCATTACCTGAAAATAGTATAGCTTGGTTCAACAGCTACTTGTCTAATATGTTGAACTCAACAATGTTACATCGGATTCACTTCCTGCGACTTGAGGTGTCCCTCACTGGTCCATACTAGGGCCTCTGATGCTTATATTATATGTGAATGACATTTCACTATCAATTCCTCACTTGGATATCACCTTGTTTGCTAATGACAAAATCTTTTCTACTCTCACGATAATGTGCAAGATCTTATAACCATTTCTAATGGCCAGCTAAAACTCATAGAGGAGTGGTTTGCTGCAAATCGCCAATCATTAATTCTTAAGAAATGCACTTACATGGTATTTGAAAGAACTACAAACTTGACACGCTTCCTCTATTATTACCAAAACTGACGGATATATGGTAAGAATATCAGTCGTACCTACTTCTAACGTTACTACGTGTTGGTGTTGATAAGCACCCGTCATGAAGCAACCACATTAGCACGGTTGAGTCGAAAATATCGAATTAGACAGGGTAATAGCCAAGAAAGTATTTGAATCCAGTAGCAACTAGAAGCCTTTACTTTGGCTTTGTCCACCCTTGCGTAACTTTTGGCAAAAGTTAATTAAATATTCTCATTACACGAGAAACAAGTGCTGTCGATAAGTGCGATCTAAGTTCTTTTGTGTCAGTTGGGATGCTATGTGATTATCAATCATTAGAGGTATTCAGAGAATTTTAAGGCCTGTCACTTCCTTAGAGTCAAAAGGTTGTAGAAAGGAAATTTAGCTTGACATAGCAGGCACATATGAGCTAAATTCATCGTGTAGGTTGGGTATTTCGGATGGGACTTCCCATTGTGGAGAAGTAGTTATTAGAAGGGATGGAAATTTCTAATGAGGGTTTAGAGCTACTGTTGCTGTTCCTTCATTGCCAATTTGGTGCTGTCCCGGGTTTTCGTTACTTTGCTTCATATTTAAAGAAATTTACTTGCCGCAGAATTTGTTGAAACTTGTACCTCAAATAAACTTCCATTCTTGTTTCGGGATTGGCTTTTTTCATAAATTGCTTTAAGCATTCATCTCGGATTTCATTGATGGCAAAACACAACCTGTTATCCATGATTTCTGATGCCTTTTGCTTCGTTAACGTTGTTTAAATGCGATCACATTTCAAATATCTATTATCTTATAAATAGGCATTCAGGTGGGTCCTTATATAGGCTTCTATATAGACAGGAGAAAGGTATTTATGTTTACAAGCATTGCTTAACTGGCAATTGCTATTAGGTAGGGCAACAGTTAAATATATGTATTTTGTGTGACGTTCAATAAATGGTGATTTTGACGAGTCTGTTGGCTCTGTTTCAACGAAATTAATGTTGCAAGAGTCTTCGGGTTTTCAATATAGTAATGATGGACATAATGATTCCAGGAGAAACTTAAAGTAACGAAAAGTAAATGTTTTACTTGCTTCTTGGCTGAGGTATTTTTGGACTCTTGCCAACAAGCCTATGCTTTGGGAAATTTTTTTCTCAACAGTGGAGATATGTTTGGCCCAAGTTAAATTTTTATCCAACATAATACCTAATAACTTGACAGAGAAGGATCGCGTGATTCTTTTTCCACCAACCAGTAAAGCCGGTAGAGCTAGCGCTAAACTGTCTGTGTCTTCTTGTCTACCAAAGACAGTGTACCTTGTTAACTTAAGACTTAGTGACAAGCGGTTGGCTTTGAGCCAGTCCTCTACTTTCATTAGTTGTTCGTTGAGATTTGTGACGATGGTAGGAATACTTTTATGAGCGTTAAACAGATTTGTGTCATCTGCGAACATGATTACCTGTAAGGAAGGGACTTCATTGGCCAAGTCATAAGCATACAGTGTAACAACATTAACATAATGGCCCCAGAATAGAGCCTTGGGGCACTTCGTACGCCATGGGTGCCTACTTGAGAAAAAGAGTTCACTTTACATATTTAAGTCTTCCTGACAAATAGCTTTTTGAACCATTGTACATTATTGAGTGAAATTCCATGCTGTTGTAGCTTATGTAATAAAAATTTCAGTGTCGAAGGCTTTGGCCAAGTCTAAGAACACCCGGACTGTGTACTGTTTCCGTACCACGGCATTCGTGATATTGTTGATTAACTCAAGTATGCCATATTCTGGAGCATGGTTTTTCCTAAACCCAAATTGTTTGCTGTACAATAACTGTTTTTCTTCCAAATAAAAATAAAGCCTTTTATAAACATTTTTTTACAAAACATTGGAGAAAACAGAGAGCACATAGATTGGGCGATAGTTACTCATTATTTGTGGTTCATTAGCTTTAAAAACAGGGATTACTATGGCAATCTTTATCTTTTTAGGAAATATACTCTGCTCTATAGATTTGTTGAATATATAGGCAAGAGGTAAGGCAAGCTCATCAGCGAAGCGAACTATGATATTTGTATGGAAGTTGTCATAACCGGGTGATGTGTTTGTTTTTAGGTATAGCAATATAGGTATACCAATATCAAAGTTATTACTCTTTAGCCCTTGAAGAATGGCCGCTGCCAAGGAGCTCCCAACGCTGGCGAAGTATTTATTGAATGCTTCAACAATATCAGTTTTACGTGACACATCTTTTCCATCGAAATTGAGATGGGTTCGTGAGGTTGGCTGTGTGCAATTTATGGGCACCAAGAGTTTCTCTCATGATTCCCCAGGAGCGCTTAACATCATTCTGATGTTTGAGCAGCAGTTTAGAGTAATATTCTTCTTTTGCTCGCTCTTAGGCCTTCTGAAAATCATTTTTGCATTCATTGTACGCTTGCTTATTAGCAAATATCTTTTTATTTAAGAAACTTATTATATAATGTCTGTTTCGTTTTGACAATTTTTGAAAATCTTTTGTCATCAAATTATTAATTATATATTTTGTTTTCACTGTGACTCTTTTAATAGGGAATGCATGTTCATACAGGTAAGAAAAATTTTCAATGAATGCTTCAAAGACATCATCAGTGTTACCCTCACTGATGACTGAGTTCCAACTGATACTTTGAAGTCTTTCTTTCATCAAATTAAGGTTTTCACTTGGGATGTCAAGTTCTTCGAGAGTAATTTTCTGAGGGAAGTTCAGCAAATGCAAATGTTCTATCATTAGAAATATTGGTAGGTGGTCACTGATTGCTTCAGTTATGACTCTACTGTGTAGCTTTTGTTTGAAATTTATATGTACAAAAATGTTTTCAATACAGGTACTTGTTTTCGTGGTGATTCTGGTGGATTTGGAAACCCGTGATATTGTCCAGCTACGGGAATACCGCAACAGGCTATCTGCTGTTGTCGCGAGAAGAGTAGAATACAAATCGTTCTGATCTTGATTGCCGAAGGACTTACAAAATGCAAATCTCGCTTCAGAAATAACTTTGACGGCTACGTAGCTTATGCTCAAACATCAATCAACGATCAACAACATTGACACATTGAGTACGAAAGAAATTTTCCTAGTTCCAAAAAACAGGCATTCGCCCAGATAGCCCCTACACCTTGCCGTGCCGAAATCCAAACCAATACACTTTTGGTTCACAAAATATAAGTACTAAACGCAGTTCCAGTGCATATTAAGTCAAGCGACAATAAAAGTCTTTTAAACTATAAATAAATAGGCAAGTAAATTTTAAAAATTGAGATGGTTGGAAATGTGCATGCAAGGTGTTTGAGCAAATGTTTTGATATTTGAAGACTTGTAGAGTAATATTGAGCTGCTTTTATTTTTTCGTAACTGGCCATTAGAAAATCGGAAACTCCCGCCTTTTTTATTTAAGTTTAATAACTTGCCTTTGTTATCTGCTTCTCGGTTTAGCGGGGTTTATCTTTTATATTTCTGGATTTTAGAAAATCGGTTATTGGACGTTTTTCTTACCAAATTTTTCTCGGTTTAGTTAATTTAATTTTCTTATCTTTCAAAAATTAATTTATCTTTTTCATTTTGATTCGTTGATTTTGATTACCGAGCATAAATATATGTGGAAAGAAAAGGATGGAAACCTACTTTTGCTTTAACATACATCAAGGCCCTCTCGCGCATACAAATTTACATGCGTATGCCAGGATTAAATGTTCGCACAATACAGTTTATTGGCATACAGACCTTTTTCACGTGACGTCACGGCGCGGAGTGCAGCCATGTTGCCGGTAAAATTCCACAGATCGCATAGGGGCGCACTTGCTTGTTGAAAGCGATACATTGCTATCTTATACAAATGCCCGAGGCATGTTTTGCTGTTGGCTGTTCGAACAGGCGTGTACAAAAAGTAACTTTCGCCATTTGTCGACTTCCTGTTGACAAAGATTGACGCGAGAAGTGGATCGCTGCCATTAGAAGCAAGGATTGACTTCCAAAAACATACAGTCGCCTGAACAGCAAACACTTCTCATCAGTGCAGACTTAAAGAGTTCTTTTTCGGAACCGTTTGGTCACTATAATTAGAGCTGTTCGGAGATACTATGATATCTGTTGTGTTTTCTCTCAAAACGTTCTTTGTAGGCGCAGACCCAATTGTTGAAATCGACTACTTACATACTAAGTTGCCAGTGCTAAGTAAAGATTTTTCAGTTGTGTCTGGACACTATCCTCGATGCGAATTCGAAACAGCAGGGCAAGTTTGTTGGGCAGTATGATTATAAACTGACATTCCCTTGTGCCTTTTCGTTTCAGGGGTAAAACCAATTAATAAGTTGAGTCAAGATTATGTGCCTCCAATATTTAAACATGCGCCTTCCCTCAGAAAGCTTTACCTCTCCTGCAAGCAATCAGGCAAGTTTGAGAGGCGTCGAGTTACAAAGAAAAGGATGCTTGAGTACGACAAGACTAAAGGGGCAGCTCAGCCTCTGCTTAGCGTGGCACATCTACCGCTGAACTGACGATAGAGAATCCCCTGATGAATAACCAGATGAAGGCCTTATAGACAGGGCATGTTCAAGCCACTGTTGCGTCAGGAGCAGTATGAATAATTAAAGAAGAAATGTTTGACCTTGCGCTAGGAAGTATTTGAACTGCAGGAGCTTCCACGTATTTCAAAATCTGGTGACTTCGCATAAAAATGATGAGAAAGATAGATGACTGCACTTTTTTCATGTTCAAAGCTTATGGTCATATATTATACTATTTTTAATTATGTTAAGCTGTGCACTGCTATGTCTCTCTTTAAAAAGCTCACTCTTACATTAATATGGCTGAAAATGGTGCTGCCAAAATTTTTGTTTAGCCATTTAAGTTCATGTCTCAGATGCAATTGCTTCTCCTATATTTAACAATAAGAATGGCTTTAAATGCTGGTACCAGCATTGATAGCATGGTCTAAACGCGATGAACTGCAGCAAATATTCCTTTCGCCACTCAAGACTTCTTTCCAGGATTGTGATTGAATTATATATCGTTTTGAAACTGTCCCTAGAAAAACCCAGTGATTTTCATGCCTAGTCCCAAAGTATTCTTACTACTCAAACAGTATAATTAAATTCTTGATTGGTGCTACTACTTAAGGTGCAGTTTCCTTTACGTTTCATGGTTGGGGTGGACGTACCAGTGACATGCATGTCACGGAAAATTGAACATTTCTTGAAATGCTATTACCTGAAGAAGTTGTGCTATCAGACAGGCCTTTAAGCTCAAGGGTCTTTCAGCCAACGTAATGCTGTATCTAAAGTTCCTGGATTTACCAGAGGCAAGAAGCAACTAAACACTATTGATTTGGAGGCCACTAGCGGATTACCAGCAGTATGAATACATATTGAGATGGTAATTGGCCAGGTCAGGAAAAACATCTTCGATGTTTAAGTACTTCTATGCAAATGAATCTTTGTGAAGGCAATGCCAGAAGTGACCTAACTATCAATGCATGATCAACAACTCCGCAATTTTGGTCACTGTCTGTTCTCTGGAACGAACAGAAGTAATAGATTTGAGATGAAGAAGGGGTAGAAAATGTATATATTAGTTGTTTGTAAATATACAAAAATTACAGTAAAAATTACATCTAAATATTACCGAGTTTCTCTTTTGCTTCGTTTGTTTACTTTCTTATATGCAATCTGTGCACTTCCACGTTCTTGGCACACTAAATCTAAATTTTAGGACATTTTCTATAAAGGATTTTCCTCTGGCATTCTGAAGAGCAAGGCTGCATAGTCTCTTTCTGAGACGGTGCGTCACCACAAGAACATCCGTTAGCTACTGCAAGTAGTTCCTAAGCATTCCCAAGATTTTGAAAGTGATTTACCTGAGTTATAAGAAAACAAAGCAATCGGATGTAAATAAACATCATTCAACATCAAGAATTCAAAAGACACTGACGTGTACTAAAAATGCTTTGAATCAATTAGCTCTCCTTTCTGACATCATCCAGGAAACACTGCAACCTCAGAGAGGCTATGTAGCATTATATTATTAACATACGAGTACGGATGTTAGGCGTAAAACGTAGGTTTCCTTGAAATACAGGCATTAATAAAATCTTATATAACACTGGAGATAAAAAAAAATTGTGCTCACCACTTACAAGTGCCATTTCGAGATACATCTACTTCGAGGCGGGATGCCATAACTAGGCGTCGTTAACCCAGTCGGCTTTTAAGTAGATGCAACTTTCCGTGTCCTCCTAAAGCAGTCATTGCTTGCAAATGGAAATGAATTTCAAACCATCAGACGGTGTCGCATCGACCGGAATGGCTAGCATTTTCCTTTACTACAGTATGCCCGACAGCCGCAGATCGCTTTACCGACATTATGGCGGATAGTCTACCAGGAATAGTCTACCAGGTCTACTAACCAACTTTAACAGCTTCTGCAGCAATTCGTATAAGATCGGCTTGATCAAAACTCTCATCGATCGCGT
>QQSS02219844.1:0-10845 GCA_003687565.2 Craspedacusta sowerbii
TTCGGGCAAAGCATTCACCGCAAGGTTAGGTCGCTTTGAAATTATCTGCCCACCTTTGTCGTGGCTTGAATCACTCAATGGCGTGCCCAGTTTAGGCGCTTCGAAACGATTCGCAGTGATTACGGTGGCAGGTGAAATGCGTTTTGTTTTGGTGCTTTTTTTGGTGTTGCAAACCCTGTCGAATGACCTTTGCACTGCTGGTCATTTTCGATTGATGGCGATTCGAAAGGTGGTGTTTTCCACTATGTATTTCTGGATCATACTGCAGCAAAAGCCTTTGCTATGCTTGTTATCTTCCAGGTGCTCAATGGGCTGGTGCCACCTATGCACACTTGTATTCTTGTTCAATCCCTTGTACCCTCTGATTTCTTGCCAGTTTTATTTAACAATTTTTGCTTCCAGAACCATTTAGCAGGGGCAAAAGTTATTCTTCTTTCATTTATCACATTACTTAATTTTTTATTGCTCTAAAAGTAGCCATGCAAGAGTGACTATAAATATAGGGCAAAGGTGAGTTCTGCTCATATTAATCTTCCTTCGTTGATCACGTGATTTAATAGACCTTTGGTTGCAGTCTTAACTTTAAAGAGACCTTTGGTTGGAGTCTTAACTTGCCAAGCAACTGCTTGGAGTCCCATTAAGAACTCAAAACCCCTGGAGACCTCGAGTGCTCCGTCTCACAAGAACATAAGCTCTCAAGTGAACAGTTGCACGAGATTGTCACAGTTTTAGCAGCCTGCCCCCAAATCACTTGACCATTGCCAGCTGCGCTGTACAGGGGAATAATAAAAAATGGCTAGCCTTACCTACGTTTCGTCCCGGCCAAGGGACTCGTAAGAGACCTTTTGTTGGAGTCTTAACTGGCCAAGCAACTGCTTGGAGTCCCATTAAGAAATCGAAACTAATTTTTTTTTATTGCTCTAAATGTAGCCATGCAAAAGTTACTATATATATATATATATATATATATACCTTCAATATAATTCTTTAAAAATTGCTTGAGGGGGATGAGGCAAAGATGAGTTCTGCTCACTCAGTGTCAAAGAATATTTGCATGCAGCTATCACTGCTAACTGCAAAAGTAAGGCAAACAGCCCTATTAGATCATCAGTCTGCCCAGATTCATGCAATTTTTCTGGACAAAGTTTAAGTACCAATCTGTGTTGCTTACATGCCTCATAGCAATAGCTGTGAAGCATGTAAAAGGCCCTCCTTATGTCATATATTTTTGCGTAGCATTTTTACTCTGAGAGATCCATTTCGTCCTATGAAAAAAATTTCCAATCATCCAGCCATTCCAAGAATCCATTCTTGCACCAGTCTAAAATTTCGGCTATGTCTTAATATGTTCTTAACTGTCTTTCCTGTATTATTTTATTCTTATTATGCTTAACTGTAAGTTTCAAAATCAATTGTTTGCTGATTGTAGGTAATTTAGTGAGTTCTGAATTGGTAAAAAAACATGGATGTTAAGTGAAGGAGCCAACGAAGTTTGGAAAATGGCAACTTGGGGTCGTCATGATGACAGTAAGTGAATAGTTTTCTAGCATTTGTGAAGATCGAAACCTTAATTTTTAATTTTGGATTGCCTACATCTTGAAAGGCTAGCTATGTTACGCTTTTAGATATGCTCGATATGTACGGTTCAAGCAATCAAGTCTTTTATAGTGTGTGGGTTTTACCTTGGTGAAGACTACCTAGAAGGTGTCTGATAATCAAATCAACCTAGCTTTGAGAGTTATTCGCTTGATTTCATAGAGCGGGCCTCTTACCACAAACTCAAAGGGGAGGACACCGTGTTAGAGCAAGAAAACGATCGAATGGTCTCTGAACTGTCATCTAAAGTTACAGTCCTTAAAAGTGTGAGTTAAATTTGTCTTTCGTTTGTTTTCAAGTGTAAAGTATTCGCATTTATTTATTGTTTGTCAAAAAGTTTGTTTTGCTCATGCGCACATGTCAAAGCAACCCCTGCCCTTTTGCTGCACGCCCATTTTCCTGCATTAATGTGATCTATCTTCTTGGTGGTTGGCCAGGGAATGTGTATTCTGCGCTTTATATATATATAAATATATATATATATGCATATATGTATGTAGGCGTATGAATGCTCGTGTTTTGTATGAGTAAGGCTTATGTTGAGCCCATAATTGTAAAGTTTTTGTGCGGGCACCAGAACGAAATGTTGTGCTTAGCCTATCCCATTCCTCATGCAGCTAGCAATCGACATCGACAAAGAGGCAAAGTACCAAAACAAGTTCTTGTCTGGGGTGGTAAGTGGCTTGTTGTTACCAGTTATCGATGAGCTAAAACTATCATATCAGGTTTGATAATTTATGCATCCAGGTTTTAGGTGTGATATCTGCGCACATATCATTCGAGGGCCATTCGTTTTTTTTTTTGCATTTTTGTCGACGAAGTGTTTTTATTTTCCTATGAAAAAATGACGTTTTAGAGTAGGAGATAGGTTCGTAGACTGCTCCGCCCCTGATGAACCTGATATCGTACACGGCTGTGCTAAAGAAGAGACCACAATAATAATTATTATTATTATCATTTTTTAAAATTTATTTTGTATATAGATTTGTTGCCTTGTCATACTTGAAGTAACCTTTCAGTTAAGTGCTGGTGTGTATCCCAGCGTTTTATCGAAATAGGCTTTTGACGAGCGCGTCCACCAAGTCCTAATGAAATTGTGGTGTATCAGCGTTGTGTTCAGGATGTCCTTACACGAATTCTTATTGAAATGGGGTTAGGCTAGCGTTATTCCTTGTACTATTGTTTGCAAGCTTCCAAAAGTCCTTTGAGTTGGCTTTCATTTTAGAGCGATGACTTTGAAAGCGCTGGTGGACTTCTTGGCTCCAGCTTCAACCGCCTCAATTCTTTGGTCAAATCGAACTCTGGAAATCGAAAACTTATGTGCTACCTAGTCTTGTTTTTAGTTGGTTGCTTCTTTCTTGTTTGGTATATTGTCGGGAAAGTCAAATCGTGACATGTCGGCGAGTGCCTTACGACTTTTCCCTACTACGTAAAGATCACTTCCTTGGAGATTTCGCTGAGACGTTACGTTGTCGTAGTAGACTGGTGTAGCGCTTTTGAGAGGTCAGCCATGCGGATCATTTCTACCCATTTAACAAGTGCTGGACATGTGACAAATGGGCATTAATTTTCTCGTGAATATTTATCTGATTTTTGAAAGTGTTAAATTACTTTTGTGGCAGAACGCTGCTAACAGGCAATTTTTTTTCTTTTTCGTCTTGAGATGCGGAAGACAACACGCTTCATCTCGCTACTGCTTTGAGGCTTATGGTAGAACCTAGTGCCTTGGGACTGTTATTTTACCTGGCTTTGAACTTGCCCTTGTGTGGTTCCGCATGTACCAGCCTTACTCTCGGAAGAGCTTACCTGTAGCATGCATTCTAAAGCGAGGACTGGTGCACGATAGCCGTTTTTTTTTTCAGATTCATGCAGACTTAAAAATTCCTTTCAGTGATTATTGATTAAACGTTTCAGCGATCGCTTTTTGGGCATGCATGCGAGTGTGGTGCAGATGAGAATATTTGTTCGCACGGGACGCACATCGATCGAGTCATTTAGGCTACGTATAGGGTTGTTGCGCGATCTTGCGAACTACTGGTTTTCACAGTTTGCTTCTGTGCGACTGGAAAAAGCATGTAAAAGTGTCTGCAAGAAATGGGTTCTACCATTTAATCGAGAGAATGCCAAGGAGTCAGTCACACATAGCTCAAATTTTAGAAAAGGAAACTCGAGCGGGGCAACCTCCTTTCTTTGCAACCCTCGGCGTTGCGTTACAATAATTTGCAAATAAAGAGGAAGGAAACAAAGCATTTTTAAAAGAATATGCGGCTGTCATAGCAAAACTCTTTATAGAGCCTGCCAAACAATCGCTTAACACAAATAGTGTAAACACCAGGTTTGGCTCGTTTGTCATTGGGTCTCGAATATCCGACTAGCAACCATTTAAATTAACGTCTTACAAACGTGCAAGCAGCTACGAGAAGATGCCATTTGTGAAAAGGCTATGATTTCTACCAATATAATATATACATATATATATATATATATATAATATACGTATATATATATAATATTATATATATATATATATATATATATATATATATATATATGTATATACCAAGCTCGTTTAATATGAGATTAGTGGACACAAGATCTGCAGATTCTCTTAAAATTCTTGGAGTCTAAGCCATGAGAAAACATCCACATGATTGACGCGTAAATGATTGAGACGCCGCGATCACAATCAGCAGTGACCGATCTCTTGCAGCCTCAAATGCTTCGGAAGCAGTCACACTGCAGTACTGTGGCACACTAGATGAAGCTACGTGTTGAAGGCCTTCCTCGAAGCCGCTTCCAGTCTGAAGATTAGGCACTTCCATGTCTCACAAGAGAGCTAGTGAGCAGGGCCGAGTTTGCTGGGACACTTGAAAGCATCTGTGCCGTGTCCAAAACAGGTGAGCCACCTGCGGACAACTGTGTAGTGTGGTGGTCGTGCCAGTTATTTCTATATTCCGAATGAAGTCGGACCAGAGCGAGTAGAAATACTTATCGCTGACGGCGCATATGGAAAGATTTTAAGCGACCAATCCGATTTTATGAGTGTCTATCTTCACGGTCATCCTGTAGAAGCGGAAGAATGCACGCTGTATATAACCGTAACTTTGTGAGCAGATTTACGATGTTGTGACACATATGCGCCTTAGACGTTTCATGGCCGCGATGGCCATACCGATACGTCTCATCACCTCATGATAGTTTTTGGTGTTTTTGTTGTTTGTCATGACGCGAGTTTTCATCGGAGGAAAATATGGAGTCGAGGTAGATGAAGTCTTCCAACCGCTTATGTTTTCTGGATCTGAATGGGCAAAGGTAGGGGTGGCTGGCATCCTCCCTTGTTCTGAATATTACTCTTTGCTTTCGACACCCGTAGCTCAAGCTTAGCTGCCGTATCCTAAACGATTTGCAGAGGCTCGCCGAGCTTGGATTCGTGGTCGGCAAGCAGAGCCGCATCGTCTGCTTAGACCAGCTTCGCGAACTGGTGACTTATTACTGCGGGTCCGGGTTGAGCCACAAATGAGGCTTATATAGAATTTCATCACAGCAAATAATAGCATCAGCTTCTATACGTGCTTTGAACTTGTTTCAGTGCGTTCATCGCCAGTCGCCATGTTTATTTTCCTGCTATTGCCTCAGCCTCGTTTCCATGCGGCGTCTCCGGAATGCATGAAAGTTTTATGATGGGACCGACAAGCGCCGAGCAAAAAGAAGAAGGGAAATTCCCCAGAAAAGATCGGTATTAATCAACTGAGTCGGTTGTCATACGCCATATATTTTAAGTACAACCAATATCCCAAGCACAAGTCATCTTCCAGCAGACAATATAAGACGAGTCACCAACGACAAGTATACCAGACAACGACATTATGGTAACGCCTTAGGTGGAACTAAATTAAAATAATAGTAATAATGACATGCGGGGTTGGGAAACGCGACCCTGTCGCAAAAATCACTCGAGACAAAGCCACATCACAAACAAAACCAAAGCTATCTCAGCGAGGAGGTTGAAATGCCAAGTAAATAAAATTTAAAAAGCATGAAAAACAAAGTATAAAACTCTTCTGTTACTCTGGTGAATTAATGCGATAACAGCAAAAAAATATTTAAATAACCATTCCCTGCCCAGACGGGCTACATAAATAGCTTATGCATATTTCAAGAACACCTGTACGGCAACGCATATCGTTAAAAAAAAAAGCTTCGCAGGCAATTACTGAAGTATAATCAATAAAAGAACCAACAAAATCATAACATTAATACGTATCACCCGAATCTAAGCCTTGCCCGTGCGTCACTCTAAGCGCGTGTGTTGGCAATATCTGCGAATCTGACGAAAATCTAACTCGCACTTTTAAGTGATGTCGAAATGACGATTTCATTGACCTGCTAGCACGGTTAAAACATGATGCAAACTACAAACACACTCATCCCACGGTACGCTCTGAAGCAAACATCCACTCGCGGGTGTCGGCTAACACCATACACTGAGTTTAGGCAGGTTCGCCGAGGACCCATTTTTTTACGAATCGTACAGACGATTCTCACTCTAACTTAATGAAAGACCAAACATATAGACCAAATTCAACAAAATGGTGACAAACAGCATACCAGGGTTAAGAAAATCCAAACAACATAGTGAGAAATAAACACTTCACAGATTCACACATAGCGCGACCTTGACAAATTTGTAGGCGAAGCAGAACAACACATCGGTAACCCGTATATACATATATGTCCACCGTTTGCAAAACAAACAACAACGCCGGAGAACGAGTTTTCTGTCACCGTCAGGTCCGAATCTCGTTTGGCGACGCATTTAGCAAAAGCTTCGTGCGACCACAGAGCACGGTTAGTTCATGTCATCCTTGTTCGAAAGTTGAGATGTTGCCGGCTGAATTCCAGGACTAGGCCGTTCTCAACGGACTTCCACTTGACGTCCATGCGGATATGGCGTCGGATCACCTAACCGCTGAAATGTCTCATACCTCTTTCAGTAAAACATTACATTAACATAATTTCAAGAAAACGTCCTCTACGAAACTTAGCTCATTATTTTCCACGCAGCTTTCACTTAAAGGCCAGTTGCGATGAGCTTTCGAAGGGAAACTGGCAAAAATGGAGAGCGAGTCGCTATAGCTAAGGATCCCATGAAACCTTAACCTGCCTAACCTACACTGGCAAAATAAGCTTTATTCTCAACTGAAGACATTTCCTAAGCAATGAGAACAAGTTTAAAATATTTGAATAATAGTGATAAACAGTATTACACAATATTACATCACAAGAGCGCTTAAGATACAATACTTCTTCACATGCGCGGCGATTTCGCAGCTGGAAATTCTTAAGACAAGAACTTCATAAGTGCAGGCATACGGATGGCATAAATCCTAGCCACAAATCAAAACCTTTCGCGTATCCTTTCAAGTAAGCTGCTATTAACCTTGTCATTATGTTAAATGAACACGGCTCACATATCATAGAACATGACGGCGACAGCCATAAAAAAGTATGCACAGCATCCGACTCAAAGACGTGCCCCATTCACTGTCTTTGATCAGAAAATATTCGTTCGGGCATTTAGCAGCAGGCCGTAATTAGCCACTTCGGGACAATGACACATGCATATCCAAACAAAGCTCACTAGCAACAAAGGCATGTAGTGTCTTCTTTTTGCGATTCCTCCCTGCAGAACTGGTACCAGCAGCAACCACTGAACAAAATGACAATGCCAAATATACCCCAGAAGATCATTCCTATAGAAAAGAACGTTCTTGCCAGTTCTCCAATTTCTGCCTGCATTACTTCAGGAGCGAACTGCAAAAGGCGGTTTTTTGCAAGACCCATGATTGGCCCAAACGTCATGACCAGTGCAATCAAGCCTCCAGGAAGAACAACAAGCAGGCGGAGTGGAATACAGGGAAAACAAAATGGATTGCCGATCCATAAGAAAAGAGGCATCATACCTAAAAACAATTACAGAGAATTACGTGTCAACAAATACAAGCACTTGCGTAAGCAGCGTCCCTGCATCCTAGAAATTCAAACCTATATTACTGTAATGAACACTCATGTAAGTCTTTCACTTAAGATAACTACTCCTATGATTGCCTAAACCAGCCCTACTTAAATCATAGCACAATAAAATTCAAGCACAGGTCTTGCAGATATGAACTATTCATGGCATATTGATAGACAACCTGCATGGTCCTAATCAATTGATGGACCAGGTTGGATGCTAATACGTAGTCAAGGGTTAGAAAATTAGATAGATTGGCCTTGTCTTGGTCCTTAAATCTGTCAATTTTTTTTAAAATCACATTTCCTCATTTAAAAAACATAACTATTACTTGCACTAACAATTTCATTCACAAACCACAACAGGTCACAACCAAACTCTCAAATGACATGATTTCCTGAAAAGAATTCTCTGGTTGCTGCACTTTCTACTGATGGAATGCTTCTATTATCTTAAACTATAGGAAGTATAAAAATTCATTGAATGAATTTCACAAATACTAATGAAAGCCCTCTTACACAGACAGCCTTACCTTTGTAAAGTGCAATAAATGCCAATCCTAGCAATGACAAAGCTAATATCATCTTGCTGGCATCAAAGGCTTGATCCTGTGTAAGTGGTGAAGTGTCTGTGTATGTGACTCCAACACTCCATATCACTCTTAGCACTTCCATGGTGATGCAGCCAACTGGTATGTCATATATAATAGTTTCTCCTATGAGTAAAGCTGCATGGAACTTCAACAAATTTTTGAAATACCAATGATTTGACTCCTTGAGAGCAATTGGGTCCGGATGACAGCAACTCTTTATCACATTTGGGAGGAGGACAAGAACATGGCAAATAAACAGAACTAAGCCAATAAAGCAGAATACAAGCAACACAGAGCGCCACTTTGATAGCTCTGTCCACTGCTCCTCTGGAGTTTTCCATAACTCCAACAGCATTGTGTAATTAGTTGTATTGACCACCGCAAAAGGCAGTGTGGTTGGTACAGCAGTTGGCACAAAGGTAACGTTAGAATCAGAAGCTAGAAATACTTCATTCAAAGACAAAAATGATGATAATGCTGGAGACACAGTGGCATTCACAGTCTGATTTAGTTCAGTTTTGTTTCTGTAAAGATTTCCAGTAACATCAATGACTTTTGACTTCGAAACAATCCATATGCCATAATGATTTCCAACATTTAAACCCATCAGGAGGAACCAGATCATAAATTCGATAAACGGGGGCCATTTATCATGCATCTCACATGATAGACACATTTTATGTAAGCTGATGGCGGCACAGCGGAAATCTATGCTGTAATCATGCAAAAGATCCATCAATTAGAGGCTTCCAAAAACTCAAACAAACTTCAGTTCAATCTCGAAACTGCTAACCTACCATAAAAGACTCACAGACACTTCATAATCATGAAGTGCTAGAAAACGCTCCCTCACTTCAATTATTGACTTCCCATACCTGAGAAATGTCATAACATTACATGCGAAGCAAAATTTCACCAATGAACTTGTTGTTCTGAATTCTAGGTTTGTGCTTGAATTCTAGGTTTGAACTCGTACAATGCCCAATTGTGGCCACTAGGAGGCGGCATGAATCAGACCTTTTTTGACTCTTCAGTGATTTTATTTGTTACAGGCACTTCAGTTTAAGGATACGTTTTTCTGAAATTTAAGACTATTTCCAACACCATAGTGGTCAACTTCATGCCATGAATATGATGTGGGAGAACAGGTAATGATACTTGGAAAACTTTTAAAGGGCTTACTCCAAAAATTGAGCATAATAAGCCAGATTAATAAGGCTATGCGGAATACTTTTATCATTACTTGTGATGACTTATTTTAAGGCCGAACCAGCCAAGATCGCGCACCTGAAAGCATTAAGCAAGTCTCAAAGTTAATGCTTCTTTAAGAGAACAAACTGCATTTAAAATTTGGTGTGCTTGTGTATCGGACACATAAACCTCAGCTTGTCAAACAGGCTAGATATTATAAGGCTAGAAAACTTAAAACGACTCTAAGGACATTACAATACAATCATGGCCATCAAATAGCAATGGCTTATTTTATACAAAACACATCATAAGTCTCCTGCTTTGTTGTAACTTCTTCTGGCGATACTCAAGGCATTTCCAAAAACAAACATTGCTGCAGTGAGAAACAGCTTCCCAAATCTTTGATGAGTTAATCGTTACATTGAAAGGAAAGAATAATCTATATCAGCTGATGCAAGTTTTAGAGCCTAGACTCGGACAATCTATTGCATGTAGTTAAGACCATGAACTTATGATGCAGAATTAAATCTCTCAATTGAAACTAGTTCAGGAAAACAGGCTGGCTAAGCGAATTACATATTGACAATTCCTGAGGTTTATAGGGTACCGCTAACATGAGAAAATGCAATCAGCGTAGCAAGACATTGCCAAGATTTAAATAATGATTGACTTGATAATGAAAATAGATTCCCACAGTATGACATGCTTTCTATTAACTAATCTGCACACAAATGATAGTGTGTAAGTCGGAGTTCTCATTATTTGACAGCTTAGTCCAAACTTATCCAAGGCTCTTTAAATAACATGCTGCACTTGTCTGTTTCCAAAATCACTAGCCATGGACATTTCAATTCACGGAAGCCACCAAACAAGAGGCTGCTAATCAAAATTAATTTAACAAAAATACTGGCATAATATAAAGGCAATAATGCAGACAGCAATATAAATACGCCTATGCCACCACTATCAATGTGCTGCAAAAATATAAACAGCTTCATGGCGCATCTTGAAGCAAGATATAGCGTCAATACATTCTCAACTCTTTGTTTCCAGAAAATATGCGTTCGGACAAACACAGCATTACTTTAAACTACAGTCGGACATTGCACTGCTCATTTACTCCGAGCTTTGGTAAGAGTCGCTTCGCATAGAAGATCATTTGCACATGCGCAATACAGGTGCACTCGCGTTAATCCGCCACAATTCGAGCGCGTAAAATTTGGCGGATTAACAAATTTGGCGGATTAACAAAAAAGGACTAATCTGGGGCAATGTGTGCAAATGTGTAAAGTAAAACGGTAGAAAATAAAAGATATGCACTTACCAAACCCTTTTTTTGCTGCTTGCTCTACAACTTGTTAAAAAAAACTTGTTATTTTGGTCTGGCACAAGTTGCTGGTGGCTACGTCTTTTAACAACTTGTCGATGTCTGCTAGTTTGTCAATATCTT